>JAOWLH010000021.1:1725000-1967500 GCA_027405865.1 Salix purpurea | reverse complement strand
TATTCCCAATTTCCCATTATTATTATTATTTTATTTTATCAATTTTTGTTTTAAAACAATATGCAATTGCAAGAGTTTAGAATTTGGAATGTAACGAGGCTGTAGTAGAATCCTTGTCCAGCCCCAAAAAGTGATGAGATAATATACTCCAATTTTTTTTATGCAATTAAAAATAAAAAATATTATTTTAATATATTTTTAAATAACAAATTATTTTTAAAAAAAAGTAACTTCAATTATATTTTTAAACAGAATCAAACTATGCTCCAACAACTACCTTAACTCTCTTTTTAGTGCTTTCAGTACCTGTTTGGAAGGGTGATTGATGTTATTTTTGAAGTGCTTTTTGTTCAGTAATGTATCAAAATGATTTTTTTTAACATCATCACATAAAAATGATCTAAAAATATTAGATTTTTTCAATTTCAAGTAAAAAATAAAAAAAATTAAATTTTTTCAATTTTTTTTTTAAACGCAGTGCTAAATCCCTCCATCAGAAGCAAAAGTGCCATAGAACTCCACCATTATTGGAGCAGAGCATGTGATGTCATGGTTTGATCAGCTTTGAAGATACTTGCAACGGTGTCCACCAAAGCAAAGAAAACCAGCAACAAGAGATGCCGACTTGTTTAATCTTCTTGTGCTAGGCTGGTAGGGGACTAGAACAGAACCAATGAGGCTGGCTCTAAAGATCATCGGGTGCTTCAACTTTAAGGATAAGAAAGCTCGCAACAAGTGTGGTTTTGGCTGGCTGGCTGGGTGATGAATGTGGGGGTCGCGACACCTCCCCAACCCCATAACATTTTAGTGCCAATCCCACCTAAACCCCACTTTTTTTGTTGTTTTATTTTCTTAGATACGAGTAAACTTCATTTCTGTAAAATGTATTCTATAAGACCAGATAAATGAGTGAAAACCAAATTATTCATGTTGCATGTTCTCACTTGAATTCGTGCTGTGCAGATTACAAGCACGAACTAAACCCCCTTGGTAATCCACATAAACAATGTTTTTCTCATTGCATCTTCATCAGAATCGATTTCTGCGCACGAAGTTTGAGGGCATCGAACTAGCTTCTTGTTGTCTGTGATCTGAAATTCATCGACCAACATTCTTTGTTAACGAAGTCTCTGTCTACCTGTCGTTTTGGAGCACCTGCACTTTGTTTTCTCATTTTGGAACCAGATGTTATAATCCTTGTGTGATTCGATGATTGGAAACAGATCATCCATATCACAGCTATAAAAATTCATGAGATTTACTCATCTGTGTGTGATAGTTTAGTAAGGAATATAAAAAATTGACAATCTGCTAACTGTTGCTGGGGCAGAAATGAGAAAACTATCAAAGCCACGCCAAATCTATCTAACTGTTGTGAGCAGCATTCCAAGCCAAATTTTTAACCAGCCCATGGTACCTGAGACAGTCTGATATTCATATAATCACGCAAAATTGCAAGAAACATGAGCACTTCAGCACAATCAGGATTAAAAAATCTCTCAAGTGAGACTGTTCTTTAGGCAAAATGCGCGATGTCCAAGGGCAAACATGGCAAGCACATATAGTTACAGAAATCGTGATTCTTGCACAAAAGTGCAGCAAAATATCCGGAAACAATGTTTGGTGAGATCTAAAACAGATGCTCAAAGACCCAATCCTACAGTGCGGCCATCTCTTCGTCGAAGCCCAGCAGTATACTGTTTTTCTAGATCCATCTGGAGTTCCTTCTGTTTCTCTGCATCTTGACTGTCGGGTTGGGGCTCCACCTTCACCTCTCCTTTTACACCCTACAATTGGCCATAGGCACCAGGGCAAACTCAGACTCTAAAACTGTGTTAGTATGTTAACTAAATGAGAATGGAAACATGCACAAGCAACAGTGAATCCTTTCAATAAAACATTCCTAACCATCCTGACAACAGAATCACTTTAGAGCTGATAGAAAGAACCACGAAAAAATCAAAATGAGAATTACCATGAGTTTGTTGAACTTTTCCTGCCTTTCACGATCACCAAACATAACAGTATCCCACCGGCGACCAGTCTGTGAAAAGGGTGAGGGTATTCAACAAGTATGTAGAAAGAAGCAGCAAACACAAGCAGAATAAAGGAGGTACCTCTTCTGGAGCAACACTCTTTTTACTCCCCCAAAGCAGCTTCTTCTTTTGCTCAGTGGACATAAAACCCACTCCAACTAGGTTCTTGTTAACTGTATCGTGCATGTAAAAAACTTTCAATTGAAACAAGTTCAAGGAGATAAAAAGACTGTCAGAGCATCATTTGATGTGAATAACATCTACAGCACCCTTGGGGAAAACAAATTGGAGATAGATCCATCCATTCATTTTGCACAAAAATAAAACATATTTCTCTCAAATATATGAATGCATGAAGCTAGATGTAGCTCACCAAACATTCCATTTGTTCAGCTCTATTGTAATGGCCTGCTCGGCATAAGTTAAGACGGTGCAAATGAAGGGTGAATATATAATGGAGAACTCAAAAAGAGAGGAAATGAAAGACATGCAATATAAAGAGAACCCGTAAAAACCACAACACAGTCATAAAATATCAAAAATCAATTACATATATGTTGAAGTATTATGTACCTAATTCAGCAGCTTTCATAGCAGCAACCTTTGCAGCATCTAAATCATTAGCTGCATCTGAATTATTGGTATGTGCTACATTGACCTTATTATCAACCTCCTGGGCTAGCATTGAGCTTGAAGACTGCTTTTCATTAACTACAGATGTAGAAACTTCATAATTAATAGAGCTCAACTTGTAAGAGCAAGTATGCAGACAAGGTAGAGTGATTCAACAAAACATAGGACAAAGCAAAATGATTACCATCTCCGCTGTAATCTGGGTCCTTGCTAAAGCTAAACAATTTTGGCTTTTTGGCAGGGGATTCTGGTTTTTCACTCCCAAAAGCAGATTTATCATCATTCTTCTCCCCTGGTGCTTTACTGTACCGATCCTTATCCCTGCTAGTATCCCGGTTATCATGTTTCTTCTTTTCCTTCAGGCTATTCAATTCCCTTGGGTCATTCTTATAAGGCTCTCTAAGGCGATCCCTTCCAGAAGAGTCATTTCGATATCCTCTAGTTTCCTCATAATAGGATGATCGATCACTTTTATGATCTCCAGAACTCCTATGATATTCTCTTTTATCATCACGACCATCTCTTTCCCGCCTGTGCCGATCCCTATCCTTCTCTTCAGAGGCTATGCTAGTATATTTCCTACCAGATCCAACTCTTTCAGGTGAAAAGTCCTTATCTTTCAACTTCGGATGCTCTGATAATTCCTTCTCTTTGTCCCTGTTTCTGTGACCTGAACCATCATATCTATCACGAGAATAGTTCTCCACATTTCTAGCATAGTCCCTTGACCTACCACGCTCACCATCCTTCGACTCCCGACCAGAATGAGAAACCACCTGATGATGCCTGTCTCCATCATCTACACGCTTTTCATGTCTACTGTAGTCATCATTCCTAGAATAACCTTGAGAACTCCTGGAAGAATAGCGATCAGAATGTCTATATGATTCTCCATTCTTCTCATACCGACTTCTCCCAGAATCCCTATCCAGTTCTTTCTCGTCACCCTTCCTTCTCCGAGAATCTTTTGCAGGACCATCCCTCTGAACTGCCGGACTAGAGCTTCGATCACGCTTTGGACTCCCTACAAATTACACAAAAACCAATCAACCCTCACTAAACTACATTGCTCTAGCAATAACATGTTTTCAGCAACATTCTAACAAAACTATACCAAACTTGAATCAAGCTAAAAAAACGCAACAAACCCAGAAATCCAAAACCAAAATTTAACAAACTAACCATCAGACAAGGATGACCCATTCATAGGAGAATGGCGTCGATATTTCCTGTTAGCGATATCATTTGAAGGCTTACGAAATGTTGTTTTCGTCTCAGTATTCTCCAACTGCGGAGACTGAATGCCTGAATCCATTAACTCCCTAAACAACAAATATTCCATACATTAATTGATCAAAACAAGAAAACTACTGAGCAAATCAAACATAATAATTAAAACAATTTAACTATTCCATAGCTAAATTCAACAATAGAAAGGGAAAAAAAGAAAACAGAGGAAAAATAGGAAGCGAATCTAGGGTTCGAAAGCCACTAATTCTTCACGCAAAAACTAAACGAGCAGAAAAGAGGCAGAGAGAGAGGGTAGAAGAAACGAACCTGTGTCTTTGTTTTCTCTCTTCTATCTATCCTACTCCACTCGGCCTAGGGTTCGTTCTTTTCTCTCCCCCCGTGTCGTGATATTTGTTCGTTCGATTTTGATCTGTGTCTGGACCAGCCCGGCTGTGTTTGGAAAGTCTGAAGTGGAGCACCATGATGCACCCCAATAATTAAACCTGCCCGCCCGGGTCATGGGTTGGACGTGTTCATACATTTAATTCTATTCAATTTAAATTATTATTAATTTCTATTAAAAAAATATAAAATTATTTCTTTTTTTTTTAATAAATAAATTGTTTTTTAACTAATCAATAAGTTAGATATTAAAAATATCAAGAATACCTTTTTTAATTCAATTTAAATTATTATTATTTTTTATTAAAAAAATTAAAATTATATCGTTTTTTTAATAAATAAATTGTTTTTTAACTAATCAATAAGTTAGATATTAAAAAAACATCAAGAATACCATGAACTTTCGAATAATTAACTTGACACGTCATTAGATCCCACTTTAAGATTCCGATTAATGATCCAATAATCTTCTTGAGCTTGTTCTTCAAGTCTCCTAGTGTTTAACATCTTGTTTGATTAATTTGCAAATTTAAACATGACAGTTTTCATTAATCAAAACAACAATCTTAAAATCGGTCAACACATATGATATGCCTAAGAGTACAAGATTAAAAAAGAGTAGTGAAACTCTTGAAAATTCAATCTGGTAACAAATTGAGGGACCCTTTAAATTGACAAAGATGAGGTTTTACAGATTTTTATGGATGAAAATTGATAATTACAGTCTCTACACACTGTATAAATTAACTTCTCTTTCTACTTGTGCCTTGCTAATGTACAGAGCAAAATTTTACATGGGGAATTCTTATTTTAACTTGTCAAAGTTGCATCCCTCCGGTCAAGTACAGTTCTCACATAATCTTCCAAACTCATCACATTGACAGCTCCTCTGTCTTTAACAGCAACCAGCACAGTCGTAGCGACGCCAGTAACGATACCTGCAAGTTCACTCGTCGTAAGAATTTAAGGTGCTATGCTAGGAGAAGGATAGGTTCTGTATCGTGTCGGACGGAAAATTCTAGTTGCAATGGAATGTAAAGTATGTATTTTCATTATGTCAGTCAAGGTTAACAGCAGCACTAGTTCATGCTTGTACAGCTGGGCATGCAACAAATAGATATGCTCGAAAGCAATGCAGGAAACGAAGAGCGTGTTCTTACCGTTTTCAACCACTCCAGGTAACAATTTAATGTTCTTCTCAAGTTCAGCAGGGTTCTGTATCCCATTTGGAAAGCTGGTAAAAGGATTAGATAAAATAAGGATCCATGAATAGCATGAGAATGAGTAAAACACTCTTCTCTGTCAATTTTGATGTCGACACAGATCCACTTCACAAATGTTTATGGTACCCGGGTTCTAGAAATTGACTATCAAGTTTTTGCATCGTGACTCAGGTCAAAAAGGAGAGACAAAGTTAACATACCTCACATCTACAACCATATTCCCAAGATCAGTGAACAATGGACCATTATCATTCGGGGTAAATCGAATTTCAGGAGCTGAAACATCAACAGGAGACAGTTAAATGAAAAACTTGGAAAAGGGTTCTTGAGTCTTAAAAAACTTGAAAAACAAAAAACATCAACAGTGTGCTTTTCGTGTTTCAAAGATAGTCTGTCCAAATACTTTTGGCGTGTAAAATTGGGTGCTCTTTTATTAACTCAGTATTAGTCAGAACCAACCTCCTCCAAGATTAGCAAGACGCTTCAGCACAGGTGTGAGAGCAGGAGGAAGAACTTCGACCTAAAACATATCTTGTTAGTATATAGCATATCCATAAAGATCACATACATGCAGCCAAGAATGTAAAAAAGGGGCATTTTTGTAACAATGAAAATTTCAATGGGCTACCTCTGGTCAGTACTAAAGTTTTCATTATAGTAAATTTTCAATCCAAAATATTTTCCTATGATTTTTATCCGTTCTCAACTAACAAGCAATCCATTGTGGAAAATAGATTGGTAGTACTGTAAGCAGTGATTGTAAGAGGAGGGTACTTGAGTCTTAGCTGTTATGCTTAATAATCATTTGATCTGATTGTAGCAAAAACATATCATAATTTGTATGCAGCTGTCTATGAAAACAGCAGTGAGCATCAACGACTAGGAACTCAAATGTGTACCGATAATAAATAACCACAAGGAATATCAACTGACAGGAACAGGGAATGCGCTGCCAAGCCGGTGCACAACCTTCGGTTGATCAACTAGTATGATGCATTCACTTGCCACAGAATCAATTACCTGTTCAAAAATAAAAAATCAGGACAATCAATAGGGGAGACAAGTGAAACTATTTGACTGTTGCAGTAGTCAAGAACTTTGATAAGGCGTAAATTTTAAGGATTTCCTCTAGGACTGTTTTCACACCAAATCAATGCCTCAGTTGTCTAACTACACAGAATAAAGAAAATATGGCATCATCAGAGAAATGTTTTGGCGTACCTTTTGCACGGTATGTGCAGGTCCTCCACACTGCAAAGCAAAAGAAGAACATGTGAAGGAACTTCCATGATAATTTAATGCGGATCTTAAAAGGCAAATTAAAGGATGAAGCATTCTGACCTTTAATAGATTTTTATTGAAGTCCACTTCATCAACCCCATCAAATGCAATGTCAATTTTACTAACACCACTCAAATCAACCTGTGAACCAATTTCATGAAGCAGGCCATGTAAATGAAACATAGAGGAGATCGATCACTTGTGAGACCTTTTGGCTTTTTAAGGGAAAATAATTTGTTGCGAACACCATTTTTTCTCAATAAAGACTTACAATTGTGACTCCAAACTGTCTAGCCAGAACTCGTGATTGATAATTACCCCCAACTGCTATGATATCTTTCAACTGGAGAGAGGAAATGAAAAGAAAAAATATCAAGTTCAATCAACTCAACCAATACATATGGGAATCTGCTTTAGGTCAGCTTCAACCTAGCACATAAAGGCATTCAAATCAGTGGCTGAGCAGCATTACACATAGGGTGAATTTGAGTGTCAGGAAGCCCTTTAATTGATAACTTCATTGTCTGTCATTTGCCAGCACTTATTTAGATTTAACTAAGAGGCTTTTAGCATTTTATGCATCTGAATAATTAGTAGAGAATACATTCTTTCAAAAAATAATTGGTGAAAATGGAAAGGAGTAAACTCATTCCAAGTCAAGTCCAAGCCCACTTGAACTTTAGAAGTAAAATATTTTGTGCGTGTTTTAAATGTTATTAGATATAAGCTAAACCTCGAAGTGCCATTTGGCTCATCTGAACAAAAAACTTGAAGTGCTATTTTTTTTAGATTTAATCCTCTGAGTCTTTAGGCTATCTTATTCGCAGGAAACTTCCTAGGATTTGCATCAAAAGCTTTTTGCAATGACTTTGTCTAATAATTCTAAGAAGAAAAAAACCAGCATTGATTTGATCTCCAGCACATTAGCCACTAAAAAATAAAAGGTAAGAACCAAAAAAGGGGTCACATTGGGTTATTATGGGATACAAACCTTTCCTTCTCTAATTAGTCTACCAAGTTCCTCCATAACCATAGATATTGTGGTTCCTGAGCCCAGACCAATTACCATTCCAGACTTCACAAATTCCACAGCTTTCCTTGCAAGGATGCGCTCTGTTGATTCCTGATCTTCAAGTGTTCACACATGGAAGTACTCAACAAATCAAAATATTTAACATAACATGAAGGAAAGAAGCCAAATAAAAACACACTATTTTAGTCATGAAAAAAGGCTGCAGTTTCAAAGGCACCAAAAAGCATCAAATACTAGCACTATCATAGCATCATGTCACCAACCCAACTCAAGCCATATTTGGAAAATATGCTAGTTATATCCACCCCGAAAACAAAATACTGAAATTATGTAATGCAACGCCTAATCAGCTTCTTGATTACGCAAAACAGGCATCTAAAATCAACAATTATCAGTGAAAGGATTTTTAAACTTACTAAGCACAGGGTTTGCAAATACTGAATATCTTCTCTTGGAACCACTTGACACATTCCTATTAACAGAACGTTTGGTGAGAAGATGGCTGCTTCCAAATATTATTTGATTGGGATCGGTGACAATTCTTGGTATGGCATAATCTGTTTAAAAGAGAATCAATAAATGATGTATTTCCAATATCTTTGATGTTAAATTCTCATCTCTCTCTACAGGAAGAAAAAAATGCTCACCAGATTTGAGGTTTGCAGAACTCCCAGCTTCATGAGCAACTGAATGTGGCACATGGCTTTGTCCTGTTCCCACTTTTTTCGCTCGAGGGGCCCTTGATTTCTTCTTTTTCATACCATGTAACCCCGGAACCAGTTCATGATTATGCTCGAGAATAACACGACAAACATACACTCGTCCATCAGGACCTATGGTTACATTCAACTTGGCTTTACAATTCGTTCTAGGTGGCAACCTCTTCCGAAAATTAAACTTGCTAGTCTGACTAGCAGAGGGTAACTCCTTACCAGACCGCGAACATGCAAGTGTAAAATACTTCACATTCCCATCATCTCCAGACTTTGTGCTTTTCTTAATCGAATTAAACCCTAAATGACAAGCATACTTGTCGTAATAGGATCGAACTTCATCTGGGGTGTTGAACACCATTCCAATGCTAGGGGGTTTTATTTCATCATCATTCCCTACTCCTTCACTCTCATTCTCGTCAATATTAATAATTATCACTTCATTCACTTCATCGCTATCAACTACCATTTTATCATTCCTCCCTTCCATATCTTTCTCCACTGTCACATTCATTTTAGTATCTATAATCACATTCATTTTGCTATCATCTTCCATTTACCTATCATACAGCAAAAACCAACGTAAAATTCACATCTTCACTCGATCATGTCACATAAAATTCATCAACTTTTGAATGCATTTAATCAAGTGGGCCAATCTCAAAATTTATTTACTCCACTAATGATCAGTTTGAAAGAAATATCATTAGAAATACAAACTGAATAATAACACCAAAATTTGGAGATTTTTCACGCTTTTAAGCCAAGCCAGTAAAATGAAACCCAGATAAAAAAAAAAAAAAAAAACTTTTAATTGCTAATGGATTAAAGACTGAATCCTTTCATTGAATTAGAATCTAATTTAGTTCATTTGAGAAAGATTTTTACCATGCATTCAAAAGGGCATCAGTTAGTGTGAGAGAGAGGGAAAGAGAAGAACCTTCGAGCTTTGAAGTGTGGCCGTCGGCAGAGAAATGATTCACGAAAACAGAGGTAGACAATGAATGTAGACTTCTTATGCCGACTTTTGTCTAAGAGCTAATTTTATGAATTGTGAACTTTTGTTCTGTGTTTTTTTGTTGTTGTTGTTGTGTGCAACAGCCAAGTCTATATAGATTATGCACACCAACATCAATTTCACATTTCCATTTTTTCAAAAAGAAATAATAAAAAGGAAATAAATTTCATAATCTGTGTTTTCCTTTTAAAATATTTGCCAACTCTAAAATAACAATTCTCGCTGGATCATACCTTTGATACAGAGGAATATATTTGACTAAATTGTGGCAGCCATAAAATATATCTGTTGGAATCAATTGACAAATTGTAATATCTATTTTCGTGTATGGAATTTGATTCCATTTCCAAAAATGCACTGTAAAATAGTGATAGACCTCTAAATTACAGCAAAAAGAATATTTATTAAATTTCCAATAATACACAGAAAAGGTTTTGATAAATTTCCAAAAAAGCACAAACAAAATCTTGGCAGGTTTCCAAATAAGCACAAAAAACTTAAAAATAAAATTTTGAAAATTTTCCATATATGCACAAAAATAGGTAAAAGATAAGAGAACCTTCCTATTTACCATCAACAATGCTCTCATATAAATTTCCAAAAAACAAAATCCACACAGAAATAGAAAAATAAAATCTTGATAAATATTTCCTAAACATTAAAAATAACAAGAACACGCATGAACCATTGGATAATGGTTTTAAAATGAGACCCACATTCTTGTTATTTTTTTCTTAATATTTAGCGTTACTCATTAAGTCAAATATAAAAAGAAAAGAAAAAAAAAAGCAACCAAAAGATAAGGAATTCTCTCATGTATCTTTATCGAACAACCATGTAATAATCTCATAAAAAGCTAAAATTAAAACACAAAAAAGGTTGATTTAATGATTAGACTCAGTTATCTAGAGATGATTTAGTCATGGTTGGCGTGTAAGTTAACCCAAAACTATTCTACTGTACAGAAACTTTTTGCAAGAAATAAGGGGAGCATTGGGAGGTTTTAACCTATCAAGAGGTAGAAGTGAAACATTTGCAATCTATAGGGATCAAATTATAGTTATGATTAAGGGTGAGAAAAAAAAACCGAGAAATCGAAAAAAATAAACCTAGAAAAAAACTATTACACCGATTAGAATCTCTTTTAACTTCCAGTTTGGCTTTCAGTTTTATAAATATAAAACCAGAATCGAAACTGAACCAAGCCAGTTCAAATTAAAAAAATATATGCTATAATTTTTTTTTTCCGGTCCAGTTCAAATTTTTTGGTTTGCTTTTATTTTGGTCAAATTGGAGAAGGGAAAATTTAGTACAAGTAAAAAAAAATCTAAAAAAACTGAAATTATTTTTTGATTTTTTAGTTAAAAAAACAAACCGAACCGAAACTAGTCGGTTTAAACCGAATCCAATTCAATTTTGATTTTTTTACATTTTTCTTCAATGTAATTATTTTTATTGATAAAAACCTAACCTCATAAAAAAAATGATTACCTCTAGTTATGACCAAGGGAGACAACTTGTGAGATATAATTACTTTAGTTTTCAAGTAATTTAATGTTAAAATATACATTTTTTTAAAAAAAAAACACTTGAACCAACTAAGATCAGCATGTCAAACCCACAACATGAGTTTTAAGTGTGAAATAACCTTATATAATTCAAATCAAATTACATCATAAATAAATGATGAGATCAATTGAAAAATAATCAACAAAATTAACAAAAAAAAAACACCAACAAACCCAAGTAAACCACTTACAACCCGTGGCCTAGACCATTCGAACAAAATAGTTTAATAGAAATCCAATTAATAAAAATTATGAAGCTCAATTCTTAATTAATTATTTCGTATAAGGAAGAAATGAAAGAATATTACTAAAGTGCTAGAGAAATTGGAACCTTTTTGCTTTATACCTAGTAGTTGTAGCACGGTTTAGCAAAATTTACGATCGGTAAACTATAAGATAATCCTTCATATCATGAACACTTGAGAAAATACAGTATTAAAAGAAATATTAAAAAAAATGATGAAAATGCAACATAGAAGAAAAACACAATCAAGTTTGAGTTGCAATAATTACCCTTAATTGTTTTTTGCCACTTAACTTATATTATTCCCAATATAATTTAAAGCTGAATATAGGGCCTCACAATAATAAAAATAAATAAATTTTAATATTAAGTTAATGGTAGATTTGACAAAATAAAATTTTATTTTATTGATTCAAATCAAGATCCAATTTCAAAATAAAACAAATATTCAACATTTTTCTCTCTCTCTACGACGTAGCCTCTTTATCTTAGTAGTGTCCGGCTCCATTTTTTACTGTAATCAATAAATTTTATTATTATTATTATTATTATTATTTATAACTCTTGATTTATTTTATTAAACACACTTACAAACCTTTTAATTTATAGTTAATTTTTTTCCTAACAATGAAAAAACTAACTATGTTTATTTTTAGCGTTGAGAAAAAAATATCTATGAAAAAAATATTTTATCCCGCAACATAATGTAAAGAGTAAAACTACTATCCATCAACGATAAGTTTAAGCATCGATAAGTTGAAGTTAAAACCTAAAAAAACATTTTTTTTTGTTCATCTCTCTTCCATTTAAGCATTTGCAGGTAATATCGAGCCCATTTGTTCCTCTCAATCCATTTCAACGACTTCCCTAAAACCCCAAATGCCCTATTAAGCGATGAATTTCAAAAATATTTTTTTTTATTTTTTATTTTAAATTATTTTTTTATATTTTTAAATCATTTTCATATGCTTATATCAAAAATATTTTTTTAAAAATAAAAAAAAAATCATTTTAATATATTTTTTCAACTAAAAACACTTTAAAAAATAATACAACCACACTGACAAACATGCACTTCAAAGTTTTAAATTCATATTTTCCCAACATTTCAGTTTAAAAAACGTTGTATTTTATATTGAAGGATGTTATGAGAAGGATATAGAAAAAAGGTTATGGTTGGCCTGGCCAGTTAACATAACATGACTCATATAAGAACATTGAAGAGAAAGAAATAGGGTATAGAAATACAAGATGTTGTAGAGATTGAGTGCCAGGGATGGCTGCCATCACTTTCAAATTTGTTCATGCAACTCTCTGGTTTTCGGATCAAAGTATCCTCGAACCAATTTTATACATTTTACAAATCCAATCCTGAAAGATAACGTGAAGAGAGCAGAGCACACACTACCTAAGCCAACTTTCTGATTTCTGCTTTCCTCAAAATTCAGATACAGGCCATTTGCCACAGCTTTTCTCATTGATTTCATGTAATTTGCCTGTTGTGGACATGTAATTAACCCAGCCATAAGGAAATTGAACCGAAGTAGCTTTACAGCTTACGGAGCTAACTAGTTGAAAAAAAACATGACAGAGTGCCATGGCCACTGGTTTTTAGCACAGGGGACCACCCTCTCTATCTGTGATTTATCCTGCGATTATGTACCCAGATGGGAATGCTTGCAAACCCATCTGGGTACCTATACCTTGGTCCTAGCCAGATTAGCTACACCCAAAAAACAAGAAACAGAAACCAAGAAAAAGAAAAGAAATTGTTAAAAGGAGGAGCTTGCGTCTCTGTGACCGATTACACCTTCCAGGAATTCTTCTAAATTCATTACTTTGATATTTCCTCCGTCTCTGACAGCAACTAGCACTAACGTCGCAACCGCAGAAAAAATGCCTGTAGGAAAACACCATATATGATAAGTTCAAGAATCCTGAGAAAGTTGTAGAGGTGCATTGAGTTTTACGGTGAAGAACTTTTCCTTTATCTTTTCTTTCTTTCTTTCTTTCTTTAAGAATTTTTTCTGGCTTTTGAGCTGGAAACCTGCATAATGTATAAGATATATGTTTATTTTTAACAAATGTACCAACATTCTTTCTTACCATTATCAACTACACCAGGTATCATGTTAATGTTCTTCTCAAGGTCAGCAGGATTCTGTATTCCACTTGGGAAGCTGAAAAAGATTAGGGAAACTGGAGTCAAACCACTATAATCGTTAAGAAATTTTACCGTTTGCATTTTGAAACCACTCTGGCTCCAAGACCGCAAGATCATTGGATGCCCAATAAATAATTGATTTGGAATGGATTTGTAGGATTAAATAAATATGCTGCTGAGACTAAAGTTTTAGCAAAAGATAGTATATCCATTGCCCCTTGGAGGCTACTTGAAAGGCAAAGGTGTAGGTTGGATTGGGTCTTAAGCACAAACAAAACAGAGGATTAGCACTGTACAAACGGTTCATTTAAAGGACTACTCTGCTCTGATATCCATCAAATGAGGGGGGGGGGGCCTGCGTATCAACATACCTAACATCTACAATCATGTTCCCAAGATCTGTGATTACCGAGCCATCCTTTCTCGAAGCAGAACGAATTTCAGGAACTGGAGATTTACAGCAAATGCAGTTATTAGCATAGAGCACTTACCATGGAACTTTTCAAAAAAAAAAAAATGCCAAAGGATAATTTATATGGTTAACAAGCTACTCTTATAAGGGGTCATTTCCTCTTATATGAAGGCACTGAAATGGCTATGTACCATAAACCATTTATATTATAATGGAAAATTACATTGTTAAAAGTTTGCAGTTCTCCTTACTGCATTAGGAACAAGTGACTTGCCCAAGATGTATTATAAAAACAAACACTTCAAAGATGGATCAATTGAGAAAATTGGATCAATTGAGAAAATTGGAACAATTTTGTCAAAACTAACCTCCTCCAAGAGCAATGAGGCGCCTTAAAACAGGTGACACGGCAATAGGAAGAACTTCCACCTAAAGTGCATCTTATCAGTATTCTAAACATGATAACACGATAATTTTCCTTGATCAATCGTTATATAATACTCATGCCTCGACAATATTAAATAGGTAAAGCATGACCATCAGCCATGAAGAAATCACATAAACATTGCAAATAGGAAAAAAAAAGAGGAACAAAGAACTGATTAACCATGAAGGAAGTGTAAACTAACCGCTACTGGAATATTGCTACCAAGCCGGTGAACAACCTTTGTATGTTCAACCAATAGAATACACACCTTTGCCATTGAATCAACCACCTGATTTCAGGAAGAAAAAGAAAACAAATCACAATGGTATTTTGTAGAACATTTTTTTGTGTGTCAGAAGGCTGGGTTACAAAATGGGAGGCAGTCCTTCCTTCCCCTGCCCAATATTCCTCTTCAGTTTGAAGATAGACTAGATTTTAGAATCCTCATCAACTTGGATGTTGAAATTTTGAGTACTATTTCTAGAGCATGTTAAGTAGAACTATTCAGCAAAAAACACATTATCTTGAAGCTATAAAATCTGATTAAATCCATCAAAGATCATCATCATTCCTTTAAGTTGTATATGCTGACTTGATACAGGCATACAGAAAAGACCAAGTTAGGGATTGGGATAAGCACATGAGGTGAGATTTGATATTGACTGAGAAGATAAGATAAACCTTTTAAGTTTTTATAAAATCAAACTCTCATAGTTTTGTTTAAAACTAAAAATTTGATTTTCGAATAAATTAGTATGAACAAGAGGTGATAGTAATAATCTGCTACTGACCAAACAGTTGCCTTATCATTACCTCACCTTCTGCACCGTATGATTAGCTCCCCTGCACTGGCAATAGAAGACAATGGTAAATACACCATCATAGAATCAAAACACACAAAAGAGGCATTATGAGTTCAAATATCAACCTTCAATAGGTTTTTGTTGATATCGACTTCATCCACCACATCAAATGCAATGTCAACGTCATTCACATCATTCAGATCAACCTGAAATTGTCCATGGTAGATGAAACATAGCAAAACAAATCATTTGGATGTCTGCTTTAGAAGAAGCACGCTATTAAAAAGAATCTGAACCTTACAGTTGTCATGCCATATTGTCGAGCTATAATGCGTGACTGGTAGTTTGTACCCACTGCAGCAATGTCTTTCAACTGGAAGATAATCAGAGAAGGCAAAGTTATACTCATGCATCAGAATCAATAATTTGAAAAACACACAATATGAATGAGCTACTAGTAATTAAAGGTATATTCAATAATTGGTGCCATCCCCATAAGATCATAATCAGACTACTAAGATGCAAGAAAGATTGTCCAGGAGTAACTATATCCTCTAGCATGCAGGTCTTGCAAAGTCAACAACGAAAATGGGCTGACAGGGTCTCTAGTAACGTAAATTTAGGCATACAAGGTGTATATGATGGCACCAGTATTACTTCAAATGGCAATTCAATCACTTTCTTCTCCAGATAACAAGTTTCAGATGTGCACCTTTCCTTCTTGAATTAGTTTTCCAATCTCCTCAATGACAAGGGTTAAGGTTCTTCCTGTGCCTACTCCAATCACCATTCCAGATTTAACAAGTGCGACAGCCCTTTTGGCAAGGGCTTGCCTTAAGGTGTCTTGGGCTGCAGAATTATAACATATAGATTATATAAATGAGGATTAAAAATTTCTTCGGTAAGTCCTCACTGAAGGCAGAGGAAAAAACTTAGAAGACAAACTTGATATTCCAAGTATGAAAGAACCAGTCCAATAAAAAAATAAGATTATATCAAGAATAGTAGAATGTAGTGAAATAGTAGAACTAGGAACCACCTTGCATTGCAAGTGGAAGTCCAAATAAGACAGCAGATTATGTTAGGAAAGAAATTGGTGGTGAATGTTGCAGAGTATGTTCACAACAAGTAAACAACAACCCTTCTATCAATATAGCAAAACAATTCATACAAGTAAACATGAAGATTATGAAACATCGAGGCACTTGAGAGCATCTGGGAAGCAAATTTCAGTTTTGAAGCTTATGAATTATAGCCACAACAGTTCTCATATAAATCGATTTCCAAACCATCTCCATAAAATTTTACAAGGAAACAAGACTTGAGAAACAAAAGTATGGAAAGTGGGTCTTCAAACATACAGTTTTGGGAACCTTCAAGGGCTAGGCTTCTCCTCTTGAGACGATTGGATATCATTTCCCCTGTGGGAAGGCCAGTGTAAGAGCAAAGAAGATGCCTGTCACCATTCAGTAAATGATTTGAAAAGCTGGGTTGCTGCTTTACAGAATCTATAAGAAGAAAAGTTAGTCTGTCATCAGATTGCTATATAAATGCATAGAAGAAAAACAGATACTTCCGTACAAGTTTTCTACAAAAAATCTAAGATTCAAAGAACCAATTACTTTGACTGTTATACAGCTATATCATACATTGAGACATGAGTACTTGCAATGCAAGAAACTTCACCTGGTGATGCAGCCTCACTGCCCAGAGGTTCACCAAAAATTGACTGAAAATCTGGGTGCAACATCATTCCAGCCTGTTCTTTTCCCTCACGTCCCTTTCTTGTTCGAAAGCTTTTACTCTTCTTACAGATGTTTGGGTGTAACTTTCCTGGAGTTAGTTCATGATTATGATCAAGGACGACATTACATATATGAAACTGTCCTTGAGGATTCAGTACAAGATTAATCTTCGCTTTGCAGTTCGTTTTAGAAGTCTGCTTCCACTCGAACCTACTCTTTGGAATTCCTCGGTCCTTGCCACATTGTGAGCATGAAAGTACAATATACGTCAATCGCCCATCATCATCACACCTTGAACTTCTTCGCATTATTCCAAAGCCTACACGTTGAGCATACCTATGATAATAATCACGAACTTCTTCTTGAGAGGCAAAAACCATCCCAATCTTTGGTGTTTCTACTTCCCCGTCCCCATTTAATAGAACTCCACTGACACCATGTTCATCTACTTTCTCATTATCATCACCAGAGGACGCTTTAATGTCTTTCTTTAATGGTACATCTACCAAAGAATTACTTTCCATCTCCTGATCAAATAAAGGAAAGGAAAACTAAAATTAGCATGGAATGCAAAGCCAACTGAACCTGGCAAAACAAAATTTTACAGAGAAGGAAGTAAACACATCAAGAATGTTAAAACTGGCACTCTAAATATTGAATTTTTGTTAGCTTAATGTCATCCAAATGCATGTGAAAAATCTAAAAGAGATTCAAAATCCAGCCCAGAACACAATTCATTCCAGATGATCAGATGCTGGGCTGCATTTTTAAAATCGACGGTCCAAATTCTTCAGAATCATTCCTTGAAATATCAACAAACTCTCAACTAGCTACATGTTAATAAAATTTAACTCTATAGTAACATTACAGCAACAATCTTTAGTCGAACACAATCTGCAATAACGAGCGTTTCTGCTTAATCCCTACTCCAATAGCTCAAAACCATGATTGAGCACAGTCACATCAGGAGAAATAGCTACAATAAACTCGAAGCTTAACATTTGATTTGAAGCCCATTTCTTGTCAATTCCATACAAATCTAACAAAAGATCTTTCTTTTTGGAAAAAAGAAAGAAAAAGAAAACGAAAAACCCACCATAAGTTTGAGCTCCAATCAAGTTTATCCAAAGAAATGCATCCAATTCAATCGGCTGAATCCTGAAATGGGGATTTTGAATTACTCTCTGACCACAAAGTTGGTGTGATTTCCACGCTCTCTTGTCATTACATGTATACAGTAGCAGAAAACTAGCATAGAAGAAGATAAAAGTCAGAGAAAAAACAAACATGCAAGAGGAGGGGGCGGACAGACACACCCATGGTTATAATAAGAGACCGTTTGGGACCAAGTGGCTTCTGCCTAATTGTTTGTTACTGTCTAGCTTTTGCTTTTTTACTATAATAGTATTTTTTAAGAAATAATAATTTAATATCAATATATTAAAATTATTTAAGAATAAAATGTTAAAAAATATTTATTTATTTTAAAAAAAAAAGACAGCCATGGCGCTTAAATAAACTAAAATAAGCTAGTTTTTATTTATGAGTACATGTTTTTTATTTATTATTTTATAATCTAACATAATTTAACTTTTTAACACTTAATAGCAATTCATAATAGACTTGCTTAACATTTGGATTATGAATTAAATGGATTTTTTATATAAATTAATGGGTTAAGTAAAGCTATGATTTTTTATCTTAAAATATAGAAAACAATATCATTTTATAATATTTTTTTAATATCTTATATATATAATCAAAATAAAATTGAGCTCAAACTAAATTTTAAATTAACAAGCAGATACAAGTTCTATAACTATGTGCATTTTTGTAAGTGAGACTTGCAGTTTTTTGAATCGCAGTAATCAACACATACAGGTCCCGGCTGATATATACCATTTTGTTGCCTTGTAACTTTTTACTTTTATAGGTTTATTACTTAAAAATGAGTTCAAAGACATGTTTAATTAGAAGTGTGTTTTAAAAACATTTTTAATTTCTTATTATTTTTATATTTCTAATTATTTTGATATCCTGATATTAAAAATATTTTATTTAAAATAACAAATAATATATTCCGAATAAAACATACTTTAAAAAAACAAGCTTTATTACACTCAGTTTGTTGGGCTGGTGTGTGCTTGGCAGTGGTTATAAGCCTCGGTCTGTAATTAAGATCAAGAACTTGGGACTTGACATGCAGTGAATTAATTAATGTTTTAAATGGTGCTTTGTAATACACACCAAGTTTTGAGTTCAAGTTAAGTTATAAATTTTTTATAATAATATAAAATAATTAAGATTTATTCGTTTATTTGTGCTTATAAAATACATTTTCTGAAAAATAATTTATTTAAAAATAATTTATTTAAAAATAATTAAAATTATTCATTGTTCAACATTTTTTTAAAAAATAACTTTTTTTCTTTCAAGTTTTCCCACTTTTATAATCTAAGTTATGAGTTTTGCAACTTAGTCTCAGTTGATTTGCCTAGTTTACATGTCCATTGCACAACCTCAAGTTGACTCGGATAATTTTTTCTTTTTTCTTTAATCCAATTTTGTATTTTTATAGTTTTCCCCCTAGATATTATTATTTTTGTAAAAAAAAAATGTTTATTCACCATATACTTTTTTATCGTTTAATTAAAACAAAACTAACATATTAATCCTAGTTGGTATTGTAAACTAAATTACTGATTTCTCTTTTTTTTTTAAATACTTTCAACACCTTAAATATCATTTTTAAAGAAAACAAAATATAGATTCACGGTATAGCGCGTTAACTATATAAGTATTTTTAACTTCATCGTTAAATAATTTCTTATACCAATTATATATTCAAATGATTTATTATATCACTTTAATCACTAAGCTCTTAAAGAATTTCAATCTGAATTTTATTATATCACTTTATTAAGGACTTTCATCCAATTTTAAGTCTTTTCACCTATATTTCCATCTGAATTTTATCATTTTTTAATATAAAAAAACCGTTTTTATTTTATAAGAAATTTAATATTTCTACTAAGCATTCTAATAGAAGTCTTTAGTTGAAATTGATATAAAAAAATTAATTTTAATGTAAAATTATAATAGCCCAATATTTCGTGGTATATAATAATAAATCGTTAAGAGCACGTATAGGGGTAGCAGAAAAAATAAAGAAGTCTTTAAGGGCGATCCTGTAAAGAAAATAAACTTTTGGTTGAAGCCGTAGCTGAACCATATGTTTGTCCATAAACCCTAAAGAAACCCAAAAACACTTCAAAAAAGGTTTCTCCCGGTTTCAGAAGGAGGCTGTCACCTTAACTCTCACATTCTTTTCCACTATTTGATTTCCAATTTCTTCACCAAAAGCCTTAAGATCCATCCCCATCAGCCGAAGCCATGTGGGCTCTTCGTCGAGCTTCTAATCCTCTCAAGTAACTCTCTCTTTCTGTAGCTTTGTTACTCTCTTTTTTCCTGGAGAATTATGTATAATATTGGAGTATGAATTACAAATGGGTTTGATTTCCTTTTCGTTTTGGTTACTAAAGACTTGATTTTTTTATCACCATAGAAACAAAAGGGAAAGTTCATTTCTTTGCCTCTTTTTAGTAGTGAGAAGGGAAAAACAAAGGGTTGAAATTTTTAGTTTTTAATGGCCTTGTTGCTATCGGGATTCTTAGAAGGAAGAGAAATGGAACCCCTTAGAATTAATCTAGCTAGTTATTAGAGCAGTGCTAGTTAAATAGTTTTGTTTTATGAGTGGTTCTGGAATTCTGTAATTTCATGAGTTTGTTTGATTACAATGAGCTAAAGCTGTGAAATAGAGTTATTCTGTATGGTTAGTTTCATAAACTAACCTCATTTGTGTATGATTTCCGGAATGGGAAAAGAGAATGGGTGCTGATCATGTGAAGAATGAATCTTTATCTGTTGCATCAGGTCCTTAATGTTCTTAAGATATTAGGGAATGTAGGGTGTGATTAGGGGCTCAATGGAAACCATCACTCCCACAGTCAGAACACAAGTATCTCCATAACCATCCCATTCTCTATGCTTGTTCTGTTTCCGTGAGAGGCTTAAAAAACATTTTTTTTGTACTAGATTTTTTTGTCTAGTCTGTTGGCTTTTCATTGATTTTATGCCGAGGAAAATTTTTATTTTTCCTTTACTCTTGGGTTTTTTAAGTGATATTTTTTTGTTCTGTTTCCAGGTTCCATGGATTGAGTGTTGGAACTTCTCGTGTCTGTTGTGCTAAAATAGTATCTAGTTATGTAGAAGGCAACGCTGCCCTTGTCAAGTCTCCTCAACCTGTATCTCAGAGTCCTCGATTTCACCACAGCACAAATGTTGGTTCAAAGTTCTATTTGGAAAAGCGTGGTTTTGCTTCGCAAGCTGGTGCTGAAAACAGTGGACCAGATGATGACCTGGAAGATGGGTTTTCTGAACTTGAAACACCAGCCAATGCCAATGAAAGCACGGTCAATGTATTGGCTGGAAATGAAGATCAGCTAATTTCTGAACCTGAGTTGTCCGATGATGATATTGGAGAACCTTCTCAAAATGCACTAGAACTATCAGATAATGAAACAGACTCAGTGGAGAAAAGCTTACCTAGGAAAAGGGCTACCACAGAACTATTCAATGCCATTGTCTCTGCTCCAGATGTTTCTTTTCAAAGTGTTCTTGATAAGTGGGTGGCAGAAGGAAAGGATTTGGACAGGTTAGAGATCTCCAATGCCATGATCAATCTTCGCAAGCGTCGAATGTTTGGGAAGGCTCTACAGGTGATTTGACTTGATGCTATCCTTTCTTATAGCTGTCTTAAGTGTATTTAACTGTTAGCTGTTTGAGGCTGTTAACCTTGTATACAATTTGACTTGGGGCCTATTATTCATATGTGAGGTGGTGTGTGTGAGCGTTTGTACTGGTATGCTGTGAGGAATGAAAATGCAAATTAAATTAGAATATGCTCTAGTCAATGCCTGCTGCACATGTTGGACGAGGAAGTGCATGAAATAAAATAGAGATGTTTGCCAAGTGAAATGGAATTAATAATTGATGTTGTGTCCAAGAGTTGGCAGCAGCCATATGCAATTAGCCTTACAAATTAAACTGCAATGAGGCCATACATTGTTTTCGAAGGACATGGATCCCTTCCTCTCCTCATCATACTAAATTGAATACTTTAGAACAGTTGGCCTCTGGTAGGAGAATTTTGAGCCATCTTATACTCAAGTACTTTTGCATGAATTAGTTCCGGTAGACTTGAACTTTCACCAGGTAGTTACAAATCCAAGGCAAACCATCATAATAAATAACACTTCCTTTTTACTACATGCACTTACAAATGGATAGGATTTTTCATTACAACTTTTTTCTCAAAACACCAGTTTAAATGGTGATTGTTTGGGTTCTATTTGAAAGATTTATGAGTTTCTTCTTGATTGTGAAGTTGTGAGAATTACTTGTCTGCCCTTTAGTTTTTCAGAGTTTTATGAAGGCTTTTGCCCTTTTGAGCATTTTTATGGTCGCTTTTGCAGCTCTCAGAGTGGTTTGAGGCAAATAAGCCACAGGAATTTGTTGAAAGAGATTATGCTTCACGTCTTGATTTAATTGCAAAGGTGCGTGGTCTCCATAAGGCAGAGGTCTATATTGATAAAATCCCGAAATCCTTCAAAGGGGAGGTGATCTACCGAACCTTGCTGGCTAACTGTGTTGTAGACCATAATGTGAAGAAAGCAGAGGAAGTATTCAATAAAATGAGGGACCTGGAATTCCCAATCACCCCATTTGCTTGCAACCAACTGCTGCTCCTTTACAAGAGGCTTGACAAAAAGAAAATTGCTGATGTGCTGTTATTAATGGAGAAAGAAAATGTCAAGCCTTCTCTTTTTACTTACAAAATCTTAATAGACACCAAAGGTCAATCCAATGACATGACAGGGATGGATCAAATTGTAGAGACAATGAAGGCTGAAGGCGTTGAACCTGATATCAGAACCCAAGCTATCATGGCCAGACACTATGTATCCGGTGGCCTCAAAGAAAAAGCTGAGGCTATTTTGAAAGAGATGGAAGGTGGCAACTTAGAAGAGCATCGATGGGCTTGCCGGTTTATGCTACCTCTTTATGGTGCACTTGGGAAGGCTGATGAAGTGAGTAGGGTATGGAAGTTCTGTGAGAAAAGTCCCCGACTTGATGAATGCTTGGCTGCCATTGAAGCCTGGGGACAGCTGAAGAAAATTGATGAAGCTGAGGCAGTTTTTGAGCTGATGTCAAAAACATGGAAGAAGCTTTCTTCAAGACATTATTCAACACTTTTGAAGGTTTATGCAAACCATAAGATGCTATCCAAGGGTAAAGATTTGATCAGGCGAATGGGTGATAGTGGGTGTCGCATCGGCCCTTTGACATGGGATGCACTTGTAAAGCTTTATGTGGAAGCAGGGGAGGTGGAAAAGGCTGACTCTATACTGAATAAGGCTGTCAAACAGAATCAGACAAAACCAATGTATAATTCTTTCTTAATTATCATGGAGCAATACGCAAGGAAGGGTGACGTACGTAATACAGAGAAAATGTTTCACCGGATGAGACAAGCTGGTTATCAGGCTCGAATTAGGCAGTTCCAGGCTCTAATTCAGGCATATATAATTGCCATGGCTCCATGTTATGGCATGAGAGAGAGGCTGAAGGCAGATGGTATATTTCCCAACAAGAGTTTGGCTGCCCAACTTGCTAAGGTTGATGCATTTAGGAGGACATCCGTTTCGGATTTGCTTGACTGAATTATCTGATGGTGCCTCTGCATGGATTGCTTTCATGTCAACTCCTTTGTCTTCTGCTCATAATTGTCAGTTGTTAGCAGGTGAAACATTTTTGATTGTTCATGTAGGCCTTTCTACTGCCAGTCCTGTCCTCACAACATTTGTTACCCATGGGAATGCTCAATCTGATGCCTGTCTTTATGTTTCTTATGCGCCTTCTCGATTTTATTTTCTATTTCTAGCAAATCAACTGTGGTTGAGATTGCATTTCGGTTTGACCTTGATGCCTTGGTTATTGGCATCGTATACATGCATCTCTAGCACTGGAACAAGTCTAAGCCATTAATGTCTTGTTGCTTTAATTCAATTGGTATATCAGCGTATCAGCAGCTGCTTTGTTAAGAAACTAAATAACAGAAGTGGATCTGAGAGGTTCTGGATATGAAAAGAACAATAGGAGGATGAACAAATAGGGTTCTTCACATGCAGGTAAGTTGGAGGTAAGGATTTTCAAATCTCCATTGAATGTTTTTTAACAAAGAAGATAGGCTTGCAGGCTGCAAAATGCTGGCAAGAGCACTCTCGTCGTTTAAGTTTCCATAACTCTTGCGAGAAGCTTCGAATCATGCACCGATTGATGTGTTGGAAACCAAAACACAGGCACCCTTTTAGCGTATCTTTTATGTCATCACATCCTTCCCTTCTCCAAAACCTCAAGCTTGAATTTTTCTGGTGGGGGCATGTTCGACGATCACCTAAAAATTCATAAGCAATCAGTTTACTGAAATCAATTACTTGTAAACATGATTAATGAAAACAAAATTATAATCTATAATTTAGAACTTCATGGTTTTTATATTTAAATAAACATTTAAAGAAAGTTGTAAGAGAAAGCATACCTAGATTATAACAAACACTTTTAAATTGAAATCTTACATTATAATAAACACTTTGAATTGATAAAGAGAGTTATGTTTTTTTCTAACACTTTAAAATACTTTTATGCAAGTTTTGATAGAATAAAATGTATTGCTATGTGTAGATAAATGACTAATTATCTCAAAGATTTTATTTGACATGTATATCAAATATGCAATTATAAAATAAAATAAAATAAAAATTCAAAGCAAACCAATTGGGTTTCAACATTATTATTCTTTTAAATTCCCTTTTTTTTAAAAATATATTATTTTATCCATTTGATGCAACTATAAGTCATAACGAGGTACTAAAACCATGCTATTTTTCAGTGATTTTTTTAGAGAGTGATGAAAAACTCTATTTTTGTAGAGAGTTTTACTTAGTTCATCTTTTATGGCATCGATCTATTTTTTATAATTATCACTATCAATAGCATATGAAAATGAAATTGGATCATCATTAATTGACCCGCGTAGATATATCATGATTATTTGAAATAACATACCATAAAACTATATCTTCATAATTTTCATATTTAAATAAATATCTAAAGAAAACTGTAAAATATATACCAAACACCTCGATTATACAACTAGAATACTTTGAGTTCAAACTTGGCATTTACGAGATCAAATGAATTTGTTGACTTTAAGAGCCAAAAACTATAAATGATGGAAGGAACGAAATTGAACTGCCTTTTCTAAGTGCCTGCCGAGGTGTTTGTGAGTATAATAACATTTGTTTTTTTTAAATTTAATTGGAACCGAAGAAAAACAATCAAAAAATATTTTTAAAAAACAAAATCAAATAAGCTCACCAGATGGGGTTTATGGGGAAGAAGATGAATGTAGCCATGCATCGGGTCTATGTGCATTCCACCCATGAAACCACATGCTTAAACATGGCTCCATGCACTATCATGAACGATCCCCTCTTCATGGTAAGGTTCCATTCCCATTTATTCTCACGTGACTTGCAATACGAAGACTGCCGAAGATCATGCCTGGATTCATGCTTTTACATGTACAAGCAACCCAGAGAACAATAAAACAGAACAGAAAAGCAGCCTTCATGTTGTTGGAATGGATTTTCATGTGTTAATATTAAAAATATTTTTTTAAAAATAAATTAAAATTATTTTCATGTGTTAATATCAAAAATAATTTTTAAAAAATAAAATAAAATTATTTTGATGTATTTCGAACCGAAAAAACATTTTAAAAATAACCGCAACCAGATTCTTAAGCACTTGAACGGTTGGATTTAAACCAATATTTTACCAATATCTATAAGGAATAGTTATCCTAACCTATTTAACATGGAGATAGATGAAGATAAGAGTTTGAATTATTGGGTTCTCGAGTTAATTTTTGAGTTATTGAATTAATATTATTTTATTTTATTTTTATTTTGATGCTGACTTGATGAATTTTGAATTTAATTTGATATTATTAATCAAATAACCAAAAGATAATATCACGTCTTTTTCTACTTAAAGTGTGCACGCTAGGTCTAAAATGATGTTCCTTTTATGGCATAATCGATATTCTAGAAACTTAAAAGAAAAAAAAAATCTTTCAACTTTTTATCATCTAGTTGTTGTTTTATTTTCTGTGTAATAGAAATAAAAATAGAATTACCCGGGAAAGAATATAGATAATTAAATTTTAGATCAACAAAAATAAGTTATTTTAATTGAAACATGTTGTTTTGCTCTTTTTTTTTTTTTTTTTTTTATAATTCAAACAATCAAATTTAAACCGGTCATTAAAAACTCAATTGGATTGATTAGGTTTTATCAAATAATTATTTTTTATATTTAACTTATTATTTAATCCAGTTTAAATTTTAAATCACGTGTTTTTCGAGTTAATTTAGCTGGACAAGTATAGAAATAAAGGCTAATAACTGGTATATCTATGATGATTTCTTCTTTGGTAGTTTTTAGTGTGTTTTTTTTTTTTTTTTTTGGTGTTGAGAAAAAACAATAATATATAAATAAATCTCAAATTCAGTTCATGAGAATTGAGTTGACAGAGGAATGCAAGGGAAAGAAGTCGATAGAATTAATAATTTACGGGGTTCAAAGTCTCATGAATCAATTTCAAAGATGCCGGCCACCGTTTCAAAGTCCACCAATGAAAACCATTTCCATTTCTAAAAAAAATATACAAAGCTGAAGGTAGTACAATTCGAGGGGCCAAATTCGAATTCTGCCTTTATAGTTGCTTTAAAAAGTAAAAATAAAAATAAATAAAAATAGATGGAATTTCGTTATCCATTGGGAGATAACTTTATACTGTGCCACTGTTATTAAACCCAATGAAAGATTGCATGCATGATTACTTATTCCAAAAAATGTTTTTAATTTTTGTTTTATTTTAAATTATTTTTTGAGTTATTTTAGATCATTTTAATATGCTAATGTAAGGAACAACTTTTAAAAAATAAAAAAAAAATGTCACTTTAATATATTTCTAAAAAAACACACTTTAAAAAACAACTCAAACCATACTTTCAAATACAGACTTAGTGAAAAGTTGGGATTATAAATTGTACAAGTTGATTTATATTGGCTTAAATTAATATAAATATAAAGTTATTAATTTTTAATCAGGTTAACCTAATTATTTTACTGGGTTGATGGGTTTAATATCAATGCTTTATACTGTATTTATTTTGTCAAATTGAAATAAAAATAAGAACAAATACGCCAAGAATTGGGGCAGAAGTGCAATTAACCACAACTACCAGATTTAATACGTTAATAAATAGCTAAAAAAAAGGACTTTTCTTCTTCCTTCTAAGCTATAAGCTACATGGACAAAGAGACTGAAAAATTCTAACAAGAAGAACCTTCACAAAACTGAATTTACGAGGGCCTTCATCTCCGAGTCTATAAATACGGCACAGCACTTTATTCTCTAACAACAACAGCATGGGAACCCTCAAAATCACCAAAAAGCATCATAAACACCTAAACAACCCCTTCCCTTCAACTCCAAAATCACTTCCTTTCATTCAAGGACGTCTTCTTTTTAATTCTCAAAATGTCCCATCAAACAAAATCTTCTCAGTTGGCAAGGATTTCCAGCTTCTTTGGAGCATAAAAAATGGAGGGTCTCTCTCAATTTATCATCAGTCTCAACCTACAAAAACCCTGTGGTCTACCATCCCAGGACAAGCTTTTGTTACTGCAGCATTGTGTGAAACAGAGGTGGAAGAGAGCAGAGGATCTTTTGCTGTAAGAGATAGGAATGTTTATTTGCTTTGTGATCATCAAACAATTGAAGATATAAGAGTTATCAGTGAGCCTGATCACCATTTTGATCAGTTTAATGATCTTTCATCTGGGAATACGAGTTTTGCTCAGAAAAATGATTTGAAGGACACCCAGTTTCCTGCTTTGATGATAACAGGCTGGTTGTTCAGTAACAGGAGGAAGAAGAGGCATCAAGAATCTGGCATTTACAAAGACACACAGTTTGCGACAAGGGGACCACCAACTTGTGCAAGGTATTGGGTTCTATTTGATCAAAAGAATAATAACCAAATTGGTTTTCAAGTGAGAGTTGGGCCACCAAATTTTGAATTCCAACAAAGAATTTCTCCAACTCCTTTAGGAAGACACCGGCGATTAAGGTGGAAGCTAGGAAAGATTCGAAGACGAAAGCTTGGATGGTTTCGGTTCGTTACAAGGTCTAGAGGGTTTGTCGCAGTTTCTTCCTCATCAGAGGAGGATATGGAAGTGAAGGCTGCGGAGTTGACAGAATTCAATAGAATCTGTATTACCTATTCCAGTGAAGGAAATGAAAGGTTTTACGGTTTTGGGGAGCAGTTCTCTCATATGGACTTCAAAGGCAAAAGGGTGCCCATTTTTGTTCAAGAGCAGGGAATTGGAAGAGGAGATCAGCCAATTACTTTTGCTGCTAACTTGGTTAGCTACAGGTAGATTAGCTATTAGCTTTCAAACCACTAAATTCCAGTTGAACACAAAAATGAAAAACATAGGCTAAAAAATCCTTACCTTTGTTTCTTTCGATTGCAGGGCTGGGGGCGATTGGAGTACAACTTATGCTCCTTCACCATTCTACATGACATCTATGATGAGGTCTCTTTACCTTGAAGGATACGATTATTCAGTATTCGACATGACAAGACATGACAAAGTTCAAATACAGGTAATTCTTGATAATTGTAGCATATTAATTATTATTGGCCATAGTGAGTGGTGAGAACATTATATTGCAAGTACTTTGGACTGGATAACATTCAGGAACTTAGAATAAAATTATTCGTGAGGGTGTTACAAATGCATCGTAATGACCAGGGTGAAGATCGAAGCAAGAAAGGCAATGACAGTGAGAAGTCATTCTTTAAGCCAATAAACAGTGTGATTGCCAAGTGAGAAATATGTTTTCTGCGTAGAATGTTTAGATTTAATGTAATGAATTATTGGCAAACTTCAGAATACAGTGTCAACAGAAATTTTCATTGAATAAAAAGTTTCCTTTTCAAACTTAAGTTAAACTTGAATAAAACACTCAAAATTTAAATGGAGAGGAGAATATTTCAAGTACTGAACATACTCATTCAGAGTTTAAACTTGCAGTTTCCTATTTTCTGTATATTGGAGCTTGCAGATTCAGAGCAATTCGGTTCAAGGAAGAATATTGAATGGTAACTCACCTTCTGAGATTATTGAAAACTTCACAGAAAATATCGGGAGACCTCCTGAGCTTCCAAAGTGGATTATATCCGGGGCTGTTGTTGGAATGCAAGGTGGCACAGAAGCTGTACGCCGTGTTTGGGATGAATTGAAGGATCATTCAGTTCCCATTTCAGCCTTTTGGTTGCAGGTATTCCCTGTACCTATACAGAAGCATATGTCATTACTTAGATGGCATGTATGAATACCCTCGTGTAGAAGTTCTCACCCAGAAGCACTTCATTTGCAGGATTGGGTAGGGCAGAGGGAAACAATGATTGGATCGCAACTGTGGTGGAATTGGGAGGTAGATACAACGAGGTATCATGGGTGGCAGCAGCTAATTAAGGATCTCGGTGCAAAGAATATTAAAGTGATGACATACTGCAATCCCTGTCTAGCTCCGGTATTTTTCTTTTTCTAAGAACTTATGGTACTACCATTGTAATTTGTAGAAATATCAATACATGATCATCTGGTGAGTGACATACAGCCATATCAATGTATAGAGCATGCTGTCATTTCTTAAAGCAGGGTTGTCTTTGCAAACTATACATTTCTTTTTAACAGTAAATGATTCTCCGTCCCTAAAACATATCTTGCTATCATTATCAATACCTGAGTTTGAGATTTGTTTTTTTTGCTTTAAACAGACTGACAAAAAACCAAACCGAAGGAGAAACCTTTTTGAGGAGGCAAAAAAGCTGGATATCCTGGTGAAAGACAAGTGTGGAGAACCATATATGGTCCCAAATACAGCATTTGATGTGGGCATGTTGGACCTGACACACCCGGATACTGCTGCTTGGTTCAAGCAGGTTTTGCAGGAAATGGTTGATGATGGTGTGAAAGGGTGGATGGCTGATTTTGGTGAAGGCCTGCCTTTAGATGTAACTCTTTATTCAGGTAACAGAAGAAAATTTCCAACATATTTCTTCCAGAAGCTAGGATACATATTCAGTAGAGATTTTCTTATCACTCTGGATTATTTATTTCAGGTGAAGATCCTATATCAGCTCATAATAGATACCCAGAGCTATGGGCCCAAATAAACCGAGAGTTCATGGAAGAATGGAAGTCAGCTCGTGCAGGTAAGGAGAGAGAAGACCCAGAAGAGGCTTTGGTCTTCTTCATGAGGGCTGGTTTCAGGGATAGCCCCAAATGGGGGATGCTATTTTGGGAAGGGGATCAAATGGTAAGTTGGCAGGCTAATGATGGAATAAAAAGTTCAGTTGTTGGCCTACTGAGCAGTGGAATTTCTGGATATGCTTTCAACCATAGCGATATTGGAGGTTATTGTGCAGTAAACTTACCTTTCATCAAGTACCACCGAAGTGAAGAGTTGCTCATGCGATGGATGGAGCTAAATGCTTTCACTACTGTTTTTCGGACTCATGAAGTAAGTTTTGATACCTGAAATCCATAAACACCCAATATCATGAAACCAAGTTGATGCAATATTACTTGTTTATTTCCCTCCAATTAAATTTAAAAAAAAAACATTTGACAACACATACTGTGTTAACTAACTTGATGGTAAATTGCTCACCTAGAGAAGCCATATATATGGTAAATTGCTTACCTAGAGGAGCCGTATTCTAAATTGCTTACCTAGAGGAGCCGTATTCATAATAAATATTTGACTTGCCCAATGTTTCCAAGGCCTTGATATATAGCACTGTCTCCAGAGAATTGAGATAAATTTCACATTACTCACTAGACAAAGGAAGTTACTAATTTGTTCAGCTAAGCAGCATGACTAATATGATCCCATCAGTTACTAATTTGAGAAATCTTCTGCATGCAGGGAAACAAGCCATCCTGCAACAGCCAATTCTACTCAAACCACAAGACTCTATCGCATTTTGCACGTTGTGCTAAGTTGTACAAAGCTTGGTATTTCTACAGAACCCAATTAGTAAAGGTGATGCATGAATCATGTAAATAACTGGGAAGTCAAATAACTTTGGCAGAGCATCTAATAAATCTCTCTCTCTCTCTGTTTTTATAAAACAGGAAGCTGCTCAAAAAGGCCTACCAGTTTGCCGCCACCTATTTATTCACTACCCAAATGATAGGAATGTGCATAGCTTGAGTTACCATCAGTTCTTAATTGGTACTGAGATCCTAGTGGTGCCTGTACTTGACAAGGGCAAGAAGAATGTCAAGGCTTATTTTCCAGAGGGTGAAACTTGTTCCTGGCAGCATATCTGGTCAGGAAAACTATTTAAAGAACATGGTTCGGAAGCCTGGGTAGAAGCTCCAATTGGCTATCCTCCTGTATTTATTAAGGCTGGCTCCACTGTGGGAGAAACATTTGTTGACAATCTGAGAAATTTTGGCATTCTTTGAGCGCAAAGTCCTCAAAGAGAGCCATGATCAATATAAGTAGCATTGGATTTTTTTACTAACAAATGACCACAAATTCCTGTAAACTTTACTTCTGCATTTAGCAACTGTATTTGGTGAACCTTTAAACGTCTGCTCATTTTTCCCTGCACGCATTATGCTTGAAAACTCCTAGACTCCTGACTTTAAACTTGAGCAATTTGTCATGTGCCTTCTTTCATGGTCACCTGTTCAACTTATTTCCCTGACCTCATCTTATCCAACACCTCCATTTTCGTGGTCCAAGGTTCTAATCTATAGACTAGTGAAAAAACTAAAGAAACAAGCTCACATAACGTCCAGAAGCAATGCGACCAAGGTCTACGCATGTCATATGGGAAACATCTCCAGTTTCTCAAATCTATTTGTCCCAAAACTTTTACGATCATAAAAAACACGCACCATCTTGACTAGCAATCAAGGAAGCAATCAACCAAAATTACACAAAATCAAATTCTAATGATACAACCCACCATCCCTATCAAGCCCAGAACACTAAGGCAATGAATACAGAACAAGTTTTAAGAGCTTTTAATGGTTCTAAGTCAAAAAATGCTACCCCCTTCCACAAAAAAGCCTTACTGGATTGATAGTTTATAAAACCCCTGACATGCTTCAAAGACATAAAAGACACAATTTTCAATAGAACTAAACTATATAAACCCAAAAAATGCCAACTTTCTTCAAAACGGGTTGTCTCAAAACCAGGATTCCAACTGACAAAATCCTTTTTCAGACATTCAATCAAACAGGTGCTTGTAATTCATAAGTCAACCTTTTTTTAAAGCAACCAGAACATGGGTTTTCGCCAACTTAACAGAATCACAGTTTTTAACTACTTATCATAAAAAAGATTAACATTAAGATGTTTCTCATAAAAAACAGCATCCCCTTGATGAACATTGAGCTCTCCTTGTTCTCTGTATTAAAAAGACTTGAGATCAAGACTCTAGCACATGCCATGGGAGGATAAAAATGAAAGGAGAGAGATAGATACTAACAGACCTTGAAATGCGAGGTTTTAGACATTGACGTTAAGGATTCGTTCTAAGCAAACAAAGGCTGATGAACTTTGTCAACTTGGAAGCTGTGGAGAGAGCCTCAAAGAAAATGGTGATCATCATGAGGTTTTTTGTCCTGTTTTTTTGGTTGCTTGAGTTCTTAAGCTTGTTAAGTTCTTTTTTCCTTTATGGATTCGGATACTTCAATTGGATATTCCGTATTTCCCTCTCTCTGCGTATCATTTAAGCACGTGGTGTTAATACACACGCACGCTCTATTTTTGTACCTAAGAATTCATCGATGTTTATTTATATATTTTATTATTATTATTATTATTAAAATTGTCTAGCTTCGCGGTCAACTCGAAACATGATCAATTAGCTTTTAATTCGACTTAGATATAAAAAATATGATCCAATAAATTAACTTAATATCATATTGACCCAACAAGTCAATCTATAACCATATTGATCTGGTCAAAATATAAACTGATTTTTTTCATTTAAAATAAAAACTAAATTGTTTTTTTTTTTATTTTAAAAAGTAATTTTTATATAATATTTATTTATCCATCCATCCAACCAATAATGTTGGGTTGATCCTGTTACAATTTAATAATTATGGTTTCAAGTGTTGTTGCGATAATATAACAAATAACAAGAATGATGAGATTTGAATGGAAAAGAAAATAGAAAAGTAAGAAATTAGCTATTTAGTAGTGAAGAGAAGATTTGAAATTATTTTTTAAAAAAATAGGGTAAAAATGAGAAATGTTAATCTATAGGGATGAAAGTTGAGCATCAGTGAATCCTTAAGAACAAAAGTGTAGTTTAGCCGAGAAAAACACTAATGGGCTTTCGGAGTTCAACGAGACCATATAATGGAAAAAACAAATCCATAAGACTAGTCCAGTAGCCCAGGAAGATGGAACCTTCGCTTAGATTTTACTTACAATCCAGTCCCTGCCAAGCCTGAACTTCACTGCTAAGCTTGGTCACAAATTAATTAATTAAAACAAAATGTTATTGCCAAGAGCACAACCATCAAATCAAAGGGGTTAATCGTTGACCAATCCAAGCCTTGTGTGGTTGATATAATAAACATTTTTATTCTTATGTGTCATGAAACCATAAGTTCAGAAGTAGAAGTTCTTACAAAAGTACTTCAGAGATAAAAATAAAATAATAAATATTATCTTGGAAGATAATTTATAAAAATTAACTGCAAAAATATCATTGATTTTTATGTGTATATCTCTCTTTAACAGGACAATTTTATCTCCACTATCTCTAGATTCTGTCAGTGAGAAACAATAACCAAACGCTGTATCATGAAGCCTTACAGAAACTGATATCAACAAAAAAATTGATGATATAATACATTCCAGATTAATAGAGCTCAACGTTCGCACATCTTAACTGCAATGGCGGAACCACCTGCTGAACTCTTCCACCTTTTTTTACACCCAAAAGCAACCCATGGAATAACATGGAGATCAGGAAAATGGGACGCCGAGGTCAATCATGTAGCCGCACGAACTCTGGTTTATCCGTGTTGCTGTGTACAGCATAAAAACTTTGGTGTTGTCAGATGTCCAAATGATCAACGTTAATCATTCTTGCCGCTTTCTGGATAAGTTCCTTACGGGCATCCACCTGAAATAATCGTAGTTCATTAGTAGCTCCTTCCAGGAAGTTCAAAAGGAGCTAGCTGGCTCAAGTTTATTGTAATTTGTAACCCGAACATACATGTGCATCATATAACTTACCCGGGCACCCATAAGGGATGAAAAGACAACATTGGCCTGTGCTGCATCTTCAACCACTAATTGTTTCAGCAGCCTTTGCTCTGGATCCATAGTTGTTTCCCACAGTTGTAGAGGCATCATTTCTCCCAGGCCTGTATTTTACAAACACATGTTAGAATATCCAAATCTCAGCTGTTAATTTAAGATTTGAGCATATACTTTCTTTGAAGTTTTGAAGATTTTAGGAGGGTGAAAAGTATATATTCATCTGCATGCACGTGTATGTCATCCTGCATCATCATATCACACCAAATAGATTCAGCAAAAGAATTTTTCATTACAGTATTGACTATATAGCACATAGATGGCTGAGTTCCATCTAAGAAGTAAGAAAAGAATGCTCATGACCATTCAATGACCTACAACAGCCTGTTATTCCCATTAAAAAATGAAAAACATTAATGCATTGTTAGTTGACAGAATGAATGGAGTGCGGTGGAAAGTCTTGTAAATAGACAATAAATTGGTGGTACAGTTAATAGATCTTACCTTTGAACCTTTGCATATTGTATGATGCATTTTGAGGGAATGAACTTTGAATCTTTCTGAGTTCTGCATCATTAAAACAATAGTAAACCTGCTTTCCCCTCTCAACCTATTCATGTCAGTTGGAAAATGAAAGAAATAAATTAGCCGATAGATAATAATTCAGATATCAACTCTCACAGGGATCCATCATATAAACAAACCAACCTTGTATAGGGGTGGCACGCCAACATAAATGCAGCCTTCATCAAATAAAGCTCTCTGCACAATAATTGTATAGGGTTACCATAATTGTACATCTCTTTCAATTTTAAGGCATTTAAAAGCTGTGTATTTCTCTCATTTATTGATTTTAAGAGGAAATGTTTGTTGAGACAAATTTCTCCATCATCTACCTGATATCTAAAGAAGAAAGTAAGCAGAAGAGTTCGGATGTGAGCACCATCCACATCAGCATCTGTTAAGATGATGATCTTATGATAACGAAGAGCATCCTTTTTAAAATCCTCTCCCTGTAACCAAAAAGTTTTACATGTGAAATAAGAAAAGCTGTTCAGATGATAAAACCAAAAAGTGACAAGTAAAAGAGGAAGACAACGAAACAATGAGAAAAGGACTTTACCTTCACTCCAAGTCCAAGAGCAAGTATAAGATTTTGGATCTCTTCATTTTTGTACATTGCCTCCTCATCTCTTCTTTCTATATTCAAAATTTTACCCCTCAAAGGGAGAATAGCCTGCAGTAACAAGTTTCAGTGATCAATTTCATACAGTCATCCCAAGTTATTATAGAGTGCAGGTAAGACATGGTACAACCGGAAACAGCAGCACCATTATCCCAAATGAGTTCTAACTTACTTAGGATAATAAAACTGCTTGAGAACATTGAGGACATTGTAATTGATACAAGCTCATTCCATGAAAACAGAACGAACCGTCCCCATCATTTACTGTTTATAAAACATGTTTCAGCAAATGCCTGCAGATTAAATGCCACCACACATTCAGTGTAATTACCTGAAAGCGTCGATCACGGCCTTGTTTGGCACTCCCTCCAGCTGAATCTCCTTCAACTATAAAAATTTCTGCAAGCATCAAAGGACAATTAATAACATGCCCGAAAGACAAATGAGACCAACACACTTTAATTCTTATTTTCTGAAAGTCCATCTAAACTCATCACATACATAGCAAATTAGTCATGCTAAGCATATAAACCAACAAAAATGTCTACAGCTTGTTGAAGTGGGTGATAAAGGATCATTTCAAAGCTGACAATGGCTCCAGTTGAATTTTAGCATTGTTGGAGCCATACAACTTGTTCCTAAACAGAAAAGATGTAATTGGAGTATCTTGCTCCACAACAAGCAACCAAAGACATTTGCAATAAAGAACAAACTGTAGGGATCAGAAGTGATTATCAGATCAATGAATATATAACTCATTATGCCGCATGTGTAAATTCTCAAGGATCATGCTAAAACCCACATGTCAGGCTATTGATCAGTAATCCAACCATGTTGGTAACTGATAAATGATATCCACATGATTGAACAAAGGCCAGACCACTCAAATGGCATGATAACATAAGATGTATGATCATTATTATAGAATTTCTAAAATCCCATTAAGGTCAAACGAGTTTCATATTAAGAGCACAAAAGAAAAGGAAAAAAAATAGAACAGCTACCAGATTCTTCAGGATCTGTACATGAGCAATCAGCCAGTTTTCCTGGAAGAGATGATGATTTCAAAACACTTTTTTGTCTCACCAATTCTCTTGCCCTCTTTGCTGCCAAAGCTGCCTGTAACAAAAAAAGACAGAAAAATTCAAGGTTTAAGACCAGCAGAAGCACAATATTCGAGAATTCTTAGAGAAAGACTTTTTTACAGAATGATGATTGAATCTCAAATGATAATGAAGAAAAAAGGGAGCTAACAACAAAGATACCTTGAGAGCATTTAGAGACTTTGATAAGATTGAATCAAGAACATCAGGATGCAACTCCAAATATTCAGTAAGATACTCCAGAACAGATTTCTCCACCACTTTCCGCACCTCTGGATTTCCCAACCTTGTCTTTCAGACATGTAGAAAAGCCAGTAATGAATGGTATGAAAAACTTGAGAATGGCAACACCAACATTAAGCAGGAGATATCATCATTAACTCATGATAACTATGATTGATGGACATACCTTTGTCTGACCTTCAAATTCTGGGCTTGGAATTTTGACTGAGATAATGCATGTCAATCCCTCCCTTACATGTTCACCGCTTAGACTAATATCTTTATCCTGCAAGCAAACAGAAAAAAATGCTTTATCATAGTGAATACAACTACTTTAAGCAGCAGTTCACCCAATCAATAATGAAATAAGTTTCCATCTTCAATCAATTTAACTACATCAAATCATTTCATTCAAACATGCACTGCTCTCCATGACCCAATACCATATTTTGAAAGCATCTCAGGCCAAAGAAACCAGGTTTGTGTTCTATCTTCCAATTGTAATACTTTTTTTGGATGCGAGGGAACTCCATTCCCTGAAAAGCACATTTTGTGGGCCTAAGTGAGTGAGTAAAACCCTGGCTGTCCCAGACTCTTACAAGGAGTGGACGTCCTGACTCGAACTCGAGACCTACTATGCAGATTGCAAACCTTTGCCATCACGCCACAACCCTTGGGGAATTCCAATTGTAATACGTTTACTTTGCATTTGGAATTTTCTGGTATAAACGAAGGGCAGGAAAACCTCAAAGGGTAAGGCAGAGCATAAAATTCTTAGGAGTCAGCTGTAAATGAACAAAGAGGGGTGGGAGGGAAAACCTCAAAGATAGTGAGTGAAGGTAGCCAAACAACCAAGGGAATGGGTGCTGAAATTCAAGAGTTCTCAGCAACATGCAATAAGGGATGTACCTTAATGACCTTTGACTTTTTCCCAAAGTTATTGAGAGTTCTTGTTAATGAAGCCTTCACCCCATCTATATGGGTTCCACCATCAACAGTACGTATGCTATTTGCATATCCCAGTATTGTATCTGAGTAAGAATCAGAACACCTAGTAAAGAAAGGATAAAAGTTAAAGCACACAGGTTGTTTAAGGAATGGCTGTCAATAATATGTAGAAATAAAATTCAATGCAGCAATTTTGAGACAAAAGACATAACATTCTTGATGCATGCAGAAAGGAATACAATATTGATAGGAAGCATATGCACTGGTAGATAGTAGTTTACCATTGGAGAGCCATATCAATTGCAATTCCATCTACTTCTTTTCTGAAACTCACAACATCATGAAGCGGTTTCTGGATCAAATAACCATCAGTCAACATTCAATCCAACAAATAGACATATCCAAAAGACGTAGCCCTATCCATGTCCGAGTTTTTTTTTAAGTGTCAAAAACCTGGTACTATTAGGATCCCTAATCCCCCAAGGAGTTGCAAGGTAAAAGACCAATCTCCAATTAAGGAGTTGCAAGGTAGAAGCTTACTCACTCGCAAAGGGTCATACCAACCAATCTCCAATTAATAGGGTATACCCCTCCTGAACCAATAAAATGCATCAAAAAGGAAGTCCCAACTTGGACTCCACACCACATGATTTATCAAAAAGCCTGCATCACATGTCTCAACCTACCAGGACGTATGTATATGTATCACGAACTGCAAGGATAGATGTGGTTTCTCAACCATTGACCAGGGCCTAGATGAGCAATTCACAATCCATAAACTTCCACTCACAATGGATATGACAGACAGAAAATGTCTCTTGAGGGGCCAAAAGGAAGTCACAGAGTCTGCTTTTTTGTTTTTCTTTTCCCTTGTTAATTTTCTTTAGTCCTCAATTATCTTATTTCATCAGCAAAGACAAACCCAACCGTAAGAACCACAGTATCATCTTTATCCCATCATGATTTATGGAAGAATGAGAGTTTGCTAACTTACAAAACAAGATAATATAACAAAACACAAAGGTTGTAGGCATAAAAGTAACAGCAAAGAGAGTTTCTCAAAAAAATAAAATAATACCTTATCAGTATTTAGCCAATCTACATATTCAACCAATCCCCCTGCATAGAAATGTTCATCATACTGATTTTTCTCCGGATCATTGTCCTCTTTTTTCAAAGAAATAGTAAGCTGCAAAGGCAAACAGGAAGAGACAGCATACCAATTAATGAAAAAGCAAGCATTGCATCAAATTTCAAAGGTATCCAGCCACATGAAGAAAATAGATAGCCAAGGTTAATTATTCCCAGGTAGAAAACCCATTTGTGATGAAAAGTAAAAAGGATCAGAATAATCATTCGATTATTCCTCAAGTAGAAAATCAGTTTATGATGAAAAAGTAGGGATCAATAGGATTGAGGATGACATAAAAACTAACAGCTCTACCTTTGGGTTCAAAAATGCAAGCTCCCTAACCCGTCCACCTATTGTGTTGTAGTCAAGCTGAATCTCAGTGGTGAATACTGCAAAAGAATTTAGAGGTCAACCAAAAAAAAAAGAGATTCTCAGGGGGAAAAATCAATAAAAGAAGAATGGTACATTAAGAGAAATACATAAATGAGTCTATGGATACAACATTCACCACCAAAAATAGAAAAAGAGAAAATAAGCAATGAAAACTGAAGGGAGAAGTGCAGCAAATACTGTTGAACATCAGAAACTCCTCTAAAGGCCCATGAAGCATTACATCGTGAAGAGGCAAATACTATTCTATCCCATATTGAAAACAAACATTGAGAACTAGGTAATGAAGCATAAAATAGCAACCATCAAAATTATATGGATTTTCAAAAGTCGATGAAAACCTTCTTTGTCAGGCCAGAATCTGATGCGAGTTCCTTTATGGTCTTTTGATTCTGCTGAAAGTTCATAACACATTAGAGTTGTCACAGGGTTTCCACGAGAATATTTCTGCTGGTATTCCTTTCCATCACGCCAAACTGTAACTTCAAGTTCCTATGATTTAAGATATGACAAATTTTACAAAAGTCAACATTTTCTACGTTGTGGTATCTGGTAGCCAAGATGTAACCTTAAAAGAAAGGCAAAGCAAGACACAACCAGTGAAGAAGCTCATAAATTCCACAATTCTCCATTGTCATAAATAAAAAAAATTCAATTCCCTACAAAGGGATTGCCCTTGGACATAGCCTCTTTTACAATATTCTGGATACAGAATATTTATGTCACATTAATCGAAAATCATAATAATACTAGTAAGATTCAACGGATTCCGTTCATTCTTAAATTAATCCACCTCCTGGGGCTGTAGGTTAACATGTGCTTCTAGAAATGAAAAAATAAATTCCACAACATAACAGGGTACATACCTCAGACAAAGCATTGACAACAGATAAACCCACACCATGTAGCCCACCAGAGACACTATATCCACTGTTAGAACCACCAAATTTTCCACCAGCATGTAAGACCTGCAAATGTAAGGAAAAACAATCAATCATAACACAATCTAATACATGACAACAAGAGGAACAAAAAAGAAAGAAAAATGCAATAACAGTGTGAATAAACTACAGGTATTTACTTGAATGTTTAAACCAAGATTTCAAAATAAAGGTTTCGTAAGAATAAAAAATCTCATCACACTTCAAATATCATGCTTCTATCAAGCAAAAAATGCATTCAGCACCCTAAATTCCTTAAATATGATGAATAGAATAATCATGTTTTAAGATGGCCAGTTGACCATGCATTTTACCGTTAACACAGTCTCCAAGGAAGATTTCTTTGTCACTGGATGCAAGTCAGTGGGAATCTGCAAACAAGTAAAACAGAGAAGGACGTTAGTGTTGAAGTAAAATACATGATGAAAGTTGGCATAAATGACCAAAGCCTAGGGCAAACATCAAAACAAAATTCTTGTTATTGTCAAATAAGAAATCTTCAAGGCAAAATGGTAGCAGTGGAGCTCAATTTAAAAAAATGTAAAAGATAATAACTTGGAATAACTTCTTGTCTTGTGATTATATGGCATTTAGGTCCATTAAAAAAGAAAAAGAAAAGTAACATCATGATTATTACACTTCAAAAGGCACACTCTAAATTATATTCTAAAAAGAGCATCAAATTGTTTACAGTCACGTGTAAAAGCATAAACTAACAATATTCTCCAAACTAGCATACTCTCCAACACAAACAGGCCCTGGAAAAAAATTGAATATCACAGCATGAATAAATAACAATGGGAAAGTAAGATGCATAAACTGACAAGGTCAATCATATTAGAATTAGAAAATAAAATCTATAAACAAACAAATCTCATACCCCACGCCCATTGTCCGTAATGCTAACGGAATTATCTGAATGCAGAACAACAGTTATCTTTGAAGCATATCCTGCTTGGGCCTCATCAACAGCATTATCTAATATCTCATAAACCTATTAAAAAGAACCACAGCCAATAAAAAAATTGTTTACAATTTACCTAAGATAAACTGTGCAAAATAGAACCTAGAATCTGCAATGACATAAGAAAGGTAACAGTATAAGTTACCAAATGGTGCAAACCACGCGGTCCTGTACTTCCAATGTACATCCCCGGCCTTTTCCTCACAGGCTCTAATCCTTTCAGCACCTAGGCATGTCAAGACAAAACTTATCAAACCCCTCATTATTTACAAAGCATCCATTACTTACAAATTACAAAAAAAAAAAAAAAAAAGGTCTTTCGTTTATATAAATTTCACCTGAATTTGATCAGACCCGTAATCTTTTGAGCTAGAGCTTTCTTTATGTGATTCAGTTGCTGTACTGGTAGACATGAAAGCTCTTGGTGCAACCCCATTTTGTACTGAAAATCTACTTGGAACCGTCCTCAAAGGAAAACTCACCCTGCAGTTACACAAAAACAAACAAACAAATAATTAAAAAACTTAAAGTGTTGATTTATAAAACCCTAGAAAAATCAAAACCCCTTCTTTCACCATAGAAAATATAAAACTCTTAACCTACATTAATTTTTAACAAAAAACCCATAACTTTGTCTCCTCTACTTTCCCATTTCTTACCAATAAAAGAGCTCAAAAGCACCAAAAATGCAACTTTCCCAAGATATATCTCGCGATTTTAACGAACAGAAACTAACCAAGGTAAAAGAGAGTGATAGAGCAAAGAACATACCTTGTCTTGAGGAAGACTGAGGGGCAGGAGAGAGAAGAGAATGAGTGAGACCAGGTAACTGGAGAGGAGGAGGAGGAGGAGGACATGGTAATTCTAAGTAAAGAGATGTAGTGTCTACTGCTGTTGTGAGGTTTTAGAAGAAGACGCGCCATTGTTTTTTTGCTCGTTTTCTCTCCCAAAGCAGTTGGTCTTTGTTGGAGAGGAAAAAAAAGAAGAAGCCCCCCCCCCCCCCCCCCCCCCGCTTCCTTGTGGATCAAATATTCAGGACTTCAATTTCTAGCGGCCCATGAAGAGACTCTATTTTTACGGCCCATTGGTACCGTGTCCATGAAGTCAATGTCAATATGTCATGTCCTTGACTCTTGAAAAGGGAATTTCATCAAGTGGTTCCTCCGATTGTTGTTCTTCTAGGAGCAAAATAAAAAACAAGTGTGAATTGTTGAAGTTGTTAGGGTTCACGTTTCCTTTTATGTTTTAGGATTGTAGTGGTTAGTGTTTTTTTAAATTAATTTTTATTTTATTTTTTAAAAATTAATTTTTTAATATTTTTAAATCATTTTGATATGCTGATATCAAAAATATTTTTAAAAAATAATAAAAAAATTATTATTCTAATTAATCATCCTGTGATCACAAACACTTTTATATCTATTCTTTAAAAAATTACATTTTATATCCTTCTAAAATAATATTTTAAATATTGAATCATAAACCTGCAAACTAGATCAATAAAGAATTCTAAGATCTTACAGATTTAATAGTTGAATTGATATAGAAGAAAATATTATTAACAAAAAAGTTAAAAGACATTGTTCTTTCACCTTTCATCCAGACACAATTAACTGTGCATTGAAATTGTAAAATTGTCATTTTTATCTTCTCAATCAAAATCATTTAACGTGCCATTAAGAGAGTAAAACAATTTTTTTCATAGTTTCTATTTATCATTATTATATTGATTTCTAGGGTTTTTTTCAGTTTTGCATTTGGAATTTTAATGCTTTAATTGTATAGAGTCCATTTATCATTATCGTATTGACGTGTAGGTCTAAGTTTTTTTCTTGTACCCTTATCATAACTTTTTAGTTATAATCAATTTAAATGAGAGACAATTTAGTATTTTAACAAATATAATTAAAAAAAAAAAGTTGTTTACATATGTCACGCACACGTCAACAAGTAAAAGACGCTCATGCTATTTAGATAATGTGTGCAATGTCTTCTAGAGATCAAACACCGCCTTTCATAATGGTGTTGGTAACATGACATCGTTCTCTTTCCAATTGTCAAGCAAGTGTGTGTGTGGTGTAGTTTGAGGGATGATAATTACCTAAAGTTACTAATTTTTAATGTTAATGCAGAAAATATACAAGCCAGTTCTTTACAAATGTAGGAAGAAAAGAGAGCGAAGATAAAATAAAATACAAAGCTATTTTGACTACAAGGTCAAATAGTCAAACAGACCCTTGTCTGGTTATTGTCTCATGGCGGCATCAAGTGCGTAAGAATTTCTTGTGCTCCTGGAATAATCAAAGTATCAAGTTCATGGAATAAATAATTTCAAAACAGTGCCAGGAAAGTTATTTACTGGAAAATGCTTTGCTTTCATGAGCTGCTTGTGAATTCTCCATGTAAAAATGCATCAAGCATAGAACTTGAAGCAGAAGACTTGCAAGATGAAAATATTTTTTTAATTTAATTTTTCACTTCAATGGGTAATGAAGAAAAGGAAGCAGTGATCATGTGGTTGCACCTCTTAACTGTTTTACAGTGTGTTTGAGATTGTTTTTAAAAGTATTTTTCGTTCAAAAATACATTAGAATAATATTTTTTATTTTTTAAAAAATATTTTTACATCAGCAAATCAAAATGATTTAAATCACACACACACAAAAAAAAATTAGGTACAAAATAAAAATAGAAAAATTCAATTTTATATTCCATTGCAATCCAGATCAAAATTCCATTGCAAGAAAGAACATTACCTAGAGGTGAGTAACTGAGAAGCCCTGGGAGCGCTGCTGCGTCGTGTCCTATGATCATGCTCCTTGTTAACTCTCATAGCAGCGACTTCCTTTACCCTTGCAGCGACTTCCCTCCGCATCTTTTTCGCCTCAGCTTCCATGGCTTTGTTCAATGTATCGACTTTCTTTGCCAACATCTAATTTATCCACAGTCAAAACAGCAAAACAAATTACCAGCAGAAGACTGAGGGGATGGCCTTACGAGTTAGGAGATGTGAAAAGTTGGTCATAATTTATATCTCCTTACCTCGATTGCATCATCCTTGTCCTTAAGGTTTTGATCTTTTTCATGGCAGGCTTTCCTCAGAGTAATAACGTCTTTCTGTAACATATCATACAAAACCCCTGAAACTTGATCTTCATGCTCTGATTTCGAGTTTTCAGTTGATGTCCCATTCTCAATCTCTTCAGTCTCGATTCTCTCAGTACTTTGGGTCTGATCAGAGGCAACAGCAGTTGCATTATCTTTACCAGTTCCACCTACAAGCAACTTATCATCTAGTGATCTACTACCTCCATCAAACGATCTTGATGACATCTTAGCATGTCTCAATAAGGTGGCAGCACTGCTGGATCGGAGAGAACCAGCTTGTGAATTTGAGGCTTTCCTAGATAAATAACCATTGAAGGATGATCTGGGAAAATTCTCCACTCCACCAAGAGACAGACGTCTTGAAGGCCCGTTGCTTGTGTTCCTTCCTTCAGGTGTAGCACGGGAATTACCATTTGATGCTTTAAGCCTTTCCTCCAAAACCTTGAACCTTAATTGATATTTATCCTAAGCAAGCCATCAATAAGTTAGTAGTAGTTGATGGAGCACAAAAGTAGTTAGTTTAATATAATGGGTTGACGTACTTTTAACTGTGCCTCTGCCTTGGCAGCGCGCTCTGCAACTGCCAATTTATCTCGAAGCTGTTGCATTTCCCCCTGGAAGAATACAGATGATTGTGTGAACAAATAGAATCCAGTATTGCATTATCTCCCAAGACCCCATGCCTTTTTTATTTTTCTTGGAACAGTAAATATGATGTACTAAGAATAATACTTCCTCGAGCAGATATTAAACTTGCAAGAAAAGATGCTCAAATATATTTGGCAAATTTGAGAACTAGAAAACTAGAAAGAGAAACTCTACCTAAATGAACCGTTTTCAGGGTTCTGGTTTCACTTTATCCCTATAAATTGCAAATTGTGGAAAAAATAAATTAACTAGGAACAGACTTTGATTGTCTAACCAAAGAGGGGCAAGGATACAAAGGGGTCAGTCTTAATTCTGCCATGTATAATGAAAGATATTTGGCAAACTTTATTGGTAGCAAACCCTCTCATTAGTTTATAATTCTATGAAAATAAAACAGATTTATTTATCAATACAAATTCATGTAGTCATAGTTATGATACCGAATTAGCACACAAATCCATAACTAAGATAAAAAAAAAAAAAAAAAGATTAAAATAGTGAGCAACCTGAAAAAATCTTCTTTCCTCAAGCCATTGCTTCACAGGCATAACCTTGTCATTGCCGTCTTTCCACTCATTTGCAACTACAGTAGCTACCCTGTTTGCTGATACCTTTGCTCGAGCTACTTCCCGTTCCAGTGTTTTTTTCTCCTCCTGTGTCAGCTTAAAAGTCAGAAGCGCTTCAGAGAATTTGTGATAAACTCAGAGTAGCCATAGAAAATATGGAAGAAATGAAGTTCAAAACTATAAGGTAGCAGCTATTACATTCATCTCTTGTACTTTTCGCTGGTATTCACGCACGGCATTAGCTGCAGCACCTCCAGCTAAGACAGCCTCCTCAAGCTCATGGACAGTTTGCATCAGCTTTTCAACTTCTGCAACCTTTTGCCTTTGCATTTTGTCAAGGATTTTGTTTTCCTCCTGTGAAGTGTGCAATATATGTTAAACTGAACGCCTATCCCTCCCTCAGAAGTTCATGGCAACTATCCTCGTTTTCATGAACAGCTTGCAAGGGAAAAACTTAAAAAGACAAACCTGGCATATTTCAATCTGCTTCATGAGCTCTTGATTTTTGTTTTGCAGATCATCAACCAGGGATGCTTTCGCCAGAGCAATCTGAACAGTTCTCTCAGCCTCAAGGAGAGCAGCCTCCTTTGATTTTGTGAGCCGATCAAGTGCTCTATTGTCATCTTGCAACTTTGCTACCTGATATTTCAAACATATGCATAAAAAGGTACCCGCATTGGCTCATCTTGAACACAGGAAAAGAGATTAATTACAACATTCAATGATCCAACACCCGCATTCATATCTAATATTACTTTTTTTCCTCATATACCTCCAGCCTGGCAAGCTTAAGCTCTGCCTCCAGTGGAGTGATGATGGCCTCAATAGGAGGCATTTCATCATCCTTTTGAGCAGCATGGACTCTTCGAAGCGTAGCTTCTGCAGCAAATTGTGCAGCCAAAGCTGCTTTTTTCTCGCCATTTATTTTCTTAATCTCAAGGTTCTGCAGATGATAATGCACTCGTTATTTTAAGATGAAAATGACTTCATAAGCTTTTCATCACACAAAACCAACTTCAGAATACCTTGCTTTCCAAAAGAGCTTCAGTAGCTTTAAGCTTTTCCTCCACTTTGTCTAGCTCATAGGTAAGCTGACATCACAAAACCAAAGAAAGGAATAAGCATCTTCTTTCCTCACAATGCTAATGCAACTAATATCTTTTTGACACATCAAACTTCAACCAGTTGGCATTTCCATCATCTGCGATCATAAAACTCCAATTTCCAATAGCATGTGTATCATATATAAGCATTAAAGGATATGAGAAGGAGAACATTGACATGTCAATATACTAATTGATGAAACAATAACATTTTCAATGTTTTCAAAACATAAGATTTTAGATAATTTGACAGCGAAGGAGCCCAAAATGACTGTGACCACCAAAATCAATGCAGTTGGCAATACAATGAGCAATATAAAACTTCAATGCTGATCCAATACGCAAAAAACCCTAGAGGGCGGGATATCAATGTATATATCACCTCTTCGACAGCCTTCTCTTTCGATCGTTCCGAATTCTTCAAGGATTTGATTTCCGCAAGTGACTCTCCCAATTCCCTATCTTTATCTGTAAATACAGCAGACAATATCCCATTATCTCTCCATTCTCTTTTTAAAATCTGTTATATACACCATGTGGTCTTTAGTTGGAGAGTGACACCATTTGATTCTTAGTTGGTTGGAGAATCACACCATGCTTTATTAGCTGGATAAGGATTCTTAATACAATCATCACTGACACCAAAAACGGTGAATTTTTATATTTAAAATTCTTAGTTGACACGCAATTCAAATCCAAATTCTTTGTTGTTCTTCTTTCAAATTCTCTAATATCACCAAATCCGAAAGAGAATCTAAAATAATGAACAATGTAAAAACACAATTTCCTTTTATTTTCTCGAGAATATAAAGCATTCTCCGCGAAAATTAATGGTTGTTATTACCTCTAAGTAATTTATCATTAAACGCAACTCCAAATTCAAATATCACCAATTTAAAAAAAAAAAAAAAAAAAAAAGAGAATTAAAAAACCCCGCAAGTACGCTTAATTTTCTAGAAAAAAAAAACAAAACAAAGCATTGTCCCGAGAAAACAAAACTTTTCCGTGATAATAAATAAATAAACGTTACTACTATTAATACCTCGAAGCTCGTTTTCGAGACGGTTAAGCTCGACGCGAACGGGGTCAGAACCGTGTAAGAGAGTGATGATATCATCGATATCAGAGCCGGCTCGAGAGAGAGCTGCAGTACTGTTCGAGTTGTTATTCGCATTTGGCTTCACCGGCTTCCGTGTCTTGAACGAAGCCGACGTTGTTAGTGTCGGCTTGGCCGCTGGCTCGGCTTCTCCGTTGCTGGTAATGTGATGGTGGTGGTGGTTACTTCCCATTGGAGAAAAGAAAAGATCCGGCGTGGCTCAGCTCCTGTAAAGTTGGTGTTTCAGTGATTAGTGAGGTGAGAGAGAGAGAGAGAGGCGATTAAGGAGGGAGGGGGCGTTAAGGCGGGGGGTTTAAATGAGAGGGGGAGATGCTGATTATTAATTAATTAAAAAGCTGTTAAAACCATGACATGTCGACCCGGTCTTTACCCAGTTGGACTTAAAAGAAAAGGACAAGGAAATTGGATAAGTACATTTAAAATATCGGTTAATTAAGGTCTGATACAGTTATTAATTTGTTACATAGCCATCACAAAATCAACCCCCAACAACTAGCAATCCAATTTTCACCCACCACCATTAAACAAATTAAAAATTCATGCGGTTATTAATATAATAATTATTAATAATTTATATAATTACTAATTTTAATTTTTTTAAGATTAATCGAGTTACACGTAAACTAATTTAAATACCCACAATAATAATAAAAAAAAACTTTATTGCATCTTGTGATGGCGGAGGGACTTGAATAATAATTTTAAATGTTCTCGAAAAATCGTAATTTTTTCCATTTTAAAATTGTTTTATTTTTTGAATTGTTTTAATACATCAATATCAAAAGTAAATTTTAAAAAAAAAATTAGATCACAAGCTAACCCGTTAAATTATACCAAATCAACTCTTGCTAGAATTAATTTAAAACACTCTTGAAAAATCTTTTTTTCCTGTTCGAATTAATTTTATTTTTTGATATTTTTGAATTGTTTCAATACATTAATATCAAAAATAAATTTTAAAAAATATTAAAACAAAAAAAAATATTTTAAATTAGTCGGCTTATGTGGGGTATGATTAAAAGGACTACTTCGACCTGCCTACAATGTATTTGTCACAGAAGAGTCATATGAGCTTGATGTGGATTAAGTCGTAAATAAACACTTAGTCAAGTGAGACAAATGATTTTCAGCTGAGAAACTATTAAATTAAAAAGACAAGGCATCTGAGTAATAATAATAAAGTTTGGTCTTCCTTCAATTGAAGAGACCATGTCAATGGGGCCCATGTTATGGCTAGCCCTTATCTAATTAAATAGAAACCGTGTTAATCTCCCTGATTCCTACCCAAATCCAACGGTCGGCATTCATTTTAGTTAATTACAACGGTCAAATTAACTGATCCACTACCAAACGACAGCTGCTGCAATTTACCGTTGTTGTGGTGACGTGAAAACACTCATTGCCTCCACCAAAAAAGCAAAGCAAGCTGCCTTTTCTTTTTCTTTCCAGAAAATATATGATGATTTCGGGTTTTAATATTGACATAATATTTGAAAATAATAATATTTTTTTTTATAGCAAAACAAGGTTTCAGGATTATATAATTATATTTTAAAAAGTTATACCGGGTTGTAAGAGATATTTATTACGAGGAAAATAGCTAAATTGATATATTAATTTGGTGTGACTTAAAAGGTCATGCGTACATAAATAACTAGATATATAAATCAATAAACACTAATTTAGTGATAATGATGGGGCTATTAATTATTATTACTATTAGGTTTTAAATAGACTCACCTAATTTATAATGACTCAATGACCCAACGTCTAACGAATGAAAGAATTCGAGTTTATTAAATTTTATAAATTGTAGAAAAAACTTTGTTTATATATTTTGAAATCCAATGATTCCTAAACATGTTTTGATAATAGCTTACAAACTGTTTAAAAAGGTGTTAAGTTGTTCTAAGTTAAGTGTTTGTTTGATACTGTTTTTTATTTTTTATTTTTAAATATATTTTTTTTGTGTTTTTATATCATTTTGATGCGATGATGTCAAGAAATATTCTTAAAAAAATAAAAAAAATACTATTATAATATTTTTTTGATTGAAAAAAACTTGGAAAAACAATTTTAATTACACTATTAAAAAACAAGGTCTTAAAAGAACAAAAAGAATCATACAATATTAACGAATTTAAAAATCGATATCATCAATTTTTTAGCCTAATTTAGGTGGTTATAGTTGGTTGACTTTGGGTGGAAAATATACTGCTAAGACTTCAGTCCAATCTAACATTTTTATTAAAAATTATATTCGTTTTTCATTAAAAAAAAAAAACAGCCTTAAGTTTTTAATACAAGTCCGTGTTATATGAATTAAATGTTTTTTAATTTGAAATGTATTAAAATAATACTTTTTAATTTAAAATGTATTAAAATAATGTTTTTTTTTAATTATAGACATAAATTAAGAGGCCAACAAGTGCATAGAGATGGTGAGATATCGTAAGAGTGTAAGTGGTTGGGCACACCAAATGGGACAAACGCACATGCGAGGAGGAAAGCGTAGAGCGCACATGACAAAGCATGGATCCAACCATTTGCTTTTCCTTCGAATCTCACTTATCCCCTTTATTATTATTTTGTAAAGTTTGACATTGTTTTATTGTTTTAATTACAAAGTCGCTTTTTGCATACCACACGAATGTTTGTATTATTGATTTTTTTAGGAAAAAACAATTTCAATATCGTTTTAAGGTAAATTCCATACTTAAACATAAACATGTTGATTTGACAAAAACATATATATACAAAAAACATGAAACCTAAAAAACCCTCGCCTTCAGCTGGCTAATATATATATATATATATATATATATATATATATATATATATATATATATATATATTAGCCACTTACCCGCACTACACCACAGTTAAAACTATATTTTTTTCAGCGCAAAAAGTATTATTATACAAAAAACATGAAACCTAAAAAACCCTCGCCTTCAGCTCCCTACTCTGCATCCCACCCGAGAGCAAAGTCATCAGTTCACTGTTCAAGGAAAAAACCCGAAATACCCCCTAACCAGCCCTTGTCTTCTAGTCAGCTCTCAAGTGTAAATAAGTAGTTTCACTATGTAAGTAAATATAGAAAAAATCATAACACCCCCAAACAATCTATAAATACCACACAGATCTCTAAAAGTGTTCAAAATACCTCTGGTTTTGAGGATTAAATTTTGTAGTCTGATAAGCAAAAACATAATTTCATCCACAATGATCGTACACAGTGAAATATGAGCGCCTTTTATATCATTTATAATTTATAATAGGTTAAATATAGAAAATGAAGTCGGTTATAAATTCTAGACCATTCTCTTTCAAGATGCATTCACGAGTAATGTTAAATAATATTTTGTACAATAACAAAGTGAACGTTATTAATAAACCTTATAAACTCAATGATTGTTTTTTTTTTCATTTGTGTATTCTATGAAACTATTAATTAAAATTAACATTATTCTAAATTCATAGACGAAGAACTAAAATTTAGTATGAGGCAAAACCATTTTAAAGATAGATCAATGACGCAACACAATGAACAATATACAGAATTCGAAAGTAAATCTCAGTTCAACTACAAATTTAAAGCAGAGGACTGATTTGATAAAGTATTGATACTTGAAGGACCATGGTGATTTGTTTTTCCCACAGTCAAGTGTGCTCTCTCGTAACTTCCAACAAAAGTATCTGGATTATGGACACGTGGGATATTCGTACGGTCAAGCAGTATCATGTCGGGTCCCATTTTAGCTGGACGTGGATTCCGGATCCGGCAACAAATAATAATAATAACAGGTAATAACTTGTAGCATCTTCATTTTAAATATCTCTTCTTATTATTTTGTTTGACGACTACAAATTAAAATAATTACAAGGAATTAGGACAAATGTTATTGCTTTATCCGATTTTTTTAAGGTATACTAAGTATGTGTTTGGCAACATGGTACGCATTTTATCAAACATACCTTGATATAAGTTGTATGTGTTTTAATAATATGGTTAAAACTGTAACTAAATTATAAAAATATTAAATTGGTATCCAAATAAATCTCACCACATTATCTAAATAAATTCTATCCCTCAAACATAAACAGAAATCGAATCTTGTATCCAAATATAGTGGTATCATATGTTATTAAACATTCTTATCAAGTTAGAATTTAAGAGTTTCAAAATTTACTTTTTTATAAATAACTTAAATTTATAAACATATTTGATTAAAATGAATCAACTTTTTATTTTAAAAAACATATATAATATAAGTTTTAATTAATAAGAAAGTAAAAATTCTAAATTTAAGCATGGGTCGATGTAGTGTTTGTTCCTTTTAGAGTTTTTTTAAGAGTATTTTTGCCTTAAGAAAATATTATTTCCTTATTATTATTTTTTTGATTTTGATATACTAATACGAGAAATAAAAAATATTTTAATATATTTTTAAATAAAAAATATTTTTAAAAAACATCGCACCACAATATCAAGCACACATGTAAGGTTCATTTGAGAACACGGTTGAAAATGCGTTTCTCAGAAATCTCAATAAAACATTATTTTTAAAATTATTATTTTTATATTTTTAGATTATTTTGATATGTTGACATCAAAAATATTTTTTTGAAAAATATATTATTTCAGCGCATTTTCAAACAAAAAACAATTTAAAAAACTTCAACTATTACACTCTAAACACCCCTGTAATCACAAAGACCTATCCTTCTCATCAAGAAATAACATTGAATGTCATAAAATCAACCGCATTGTTAGAGAGAGTATATGAATATCACTTGGTTTCATTTATTATTTAGCTTGTATAAACTGCCGGTGTAGTTTGTAAATGAATAATGAAGTAAAATATTTCCATCCCATATTGAAAAGAAACACTTCCTACTCCGTGTTTATAAATATTATATAGTAAATTAAGAAACAAATATGATTGATAAACTCTACTAAGTAGGCTTTATAATGTTATTAAATGAATATATATAATATCAAAGATGACATTTAATTTGTCATTAAGATTGTTAGAGAATAATATAAATTATATTTTGGAGCCTTACCTAATAACTTAAAGTAGTCTTAAACGCCTTTTAGGCAAGATGATTCTTGATAAAATTATTTTTTATTATTTTTTATTATTTTTTATAATTAATTTTGATAATTATGACTATTAGGATAAAACTGAAAGATGACACTTAATTAGTCAGTGAAATTATTATTTTTAGTTTATTTCTTTTAATTTTCATAATTAATTTTGATATTTATGATCGTTAAGATAAAACTTAATAACAATTATTTAGTTTAATTCAAAAGACAATTGTCTTATTAACAATCATATAGTTTCATTAAAATGTTTCAAGTATATATAAACATGATACTATACAAAGAAAAAAGAACATACAAAACATATTTCTTTTCTGTCTTTTCTTCTTATTTTTTCAGAGGTTCAGGGAGCTTAGTTGTATTCTAGAAGTATTGTCTTTGTGTGAGACAAATAAACACCTTATAGATAATATTTTTTCAAGCCTCTAAGCCAATCGGTTCTACTCTTTATATGTTTCCATCCCAAAACAGTTTACTAATATAAACTGATATCTATAACCCATGTTCCATTCACAAATTATTAGTCAAGGGACTTCCAGTTGAAGATTACATCGCTGATGGTCCTTGTAACACTAGCATTATCATGGCAACAGCTAAAAAACATGCAGCTAATTGAAACTTGCAAAGAGGAAAATCTATAATTTTCATTAACTTGTAACTAGATAACATGTCATCAGGTGGATCTAGCTAGAGTGCAAGATGTATATAGCAAGAAAAAAGCTGCGTGGGTGTAAGAATGGTATTGCTAAGCCTGCCATAAACCTCCCAATCAAACCTCAAGAGGCTTCATTCCGATTACTCAATCAAGTTTTTCCATGAATTCTTTCTACTACAACAATGAGTTGGTGCTACTTTATGCTCCAATCAAGGAGTTTTATGCCAGACTTGATCTTTTTCTTTCTTTTTTTTTCATATTTTGACGGGAGAAAAAAATAGGTGAACATCATCAAATGTCACACGTCAATTACAGAACGAATCAAATGTCTAACCTCAAAGACCCATCTCTGTTCATTTGTAACCCTTTGTTATGGCATCAGCTTGACGCTCCTGACGGCGACGTTCTCTCTAAGAAAACAAATGCAAGACATACAAAAACAATAAGAGTGACAATGATCACCATACAAGAAGTTCAACATGTCAAAGGAGACATGTCTGTTCATTATTCCTTCAATACATCAAAAACTCACCAAGATATAACAAACGCTATCATAACAACTAATATGGTCAAATCAAACCAAAAGTATCTCTTGACAAAGGAAACGTTGTTTATGAGAGAAATTTTCAATGAGTTTGTCATTCCCAAAAACAATCTGTGTGCCAGTGTGCATTACTGATTTAGGATATGCTTCCTTTCTCTAATACTCCATGTTCAATCGACACACACAGCATTTTATGATGTTTGATTCAATAATACATGTAATAAATCATTCTATCAACTTGGCCTAGATCTTATACTGATTTATCAATTAATGTGACGATACTGCAACCTATCCTCTACAGGAAGAAAAAGAAAGCTTTTCTAGTAACCAAAAAATGGGAACGAAGATTACAAACATACCCTTCTTTCCCAGTAAGGAAGGAAGCAAACAAAATCATAGACCGGGGTAATGGTTGACACCAAGATGACATTGAGTCCGGTGAACACCAACAGTGCAGTCATCGGTCGTGTTCTATGTGGCATTTTCTCTTCCAGTCAAGATTGTTTTTCTGCAAACATTAAGTTATTGATGAGATGTTAAAACTTAATAACAAAATTAAATCTTAATAAGCTCAATAATAGCCAGGCTTCTTCTCTCTAATCGAAAACATTTCCCACTCCCTAGCAAATCAAACTAAAATCATAAGCAAACACAAATCCACTACAAAGCTTGTTTTTTAGTACTCTTCTGTTCTAAAATCCAATTCTTTAGAATAAACCCATTATATTTATATATAAAAAAATTATTCAATTAAAGATATTAAGAATCAAAACAGGCCCGTCAAGGACGACTCTTTTTTCTTCTTATTCTTTTTTGGAAACAGAAATGTCATCGAAGGCAGTGTATATTAGTTCCCATTTGCCAATTTCCACAAAAACTCGTATGAGTACTAAAGAAAAAGGAGATCATCATTAAATATTTCACTTTCGTTTTCTTATCTTTTCTTTTCATTTTCTCAGCAATCAAACAGAAATAATAATAATAAAAAAGTACTAGACAAAATGAGAAGAGAGAAAAGTCATACCTACTATACAATCTCCACGGACAACCAGAAACTTGATTAGAAAGACAATTCCTCTGAGACCCTAAACCTAGGAGATTGAGAAAAAAGCTCTGCTCTCTCCCAGAATAAAAGTACTTATCAGAAAAGGTCTGAGCTGATTCTTTTTGTGTTCGACCAAGTTACTGCTGTGTTTTGTTGCAGAGGTGGATGAAGGGGGGAGCTTATGATGGAGCCTAATTTACAATGGGCTTTAGCCCGTCTAATACCCAAATGCTTCAGTTCCTGACCCAAAAGGATAATTGCCCCAACACTTGTAAATTCGTGAAAAAAATCACAGCTACAATTAATTATGCCAGTGTATTTAGACCTATTTTTTTTATCATAAGATAATAATATGAGCAGTCATTTCATAGGCTAGCTTTAAAAAAACAGCCTGGCGTAAATTCATAAGCGTGGAAATATATGTAGAAAAATATCATTAATTTACATAAATAACACCATGGCTTTCAAATTCAGTCACGCACAATTAAATTCTCACAATGAGAAATAATTTTTATATGGTTATTTGAATTGATTTGAAGTAGAACAAGGGTTATAGATTTTATTATTTAATCTATTTTTTAATAAAAAGTTAAAATAATTTTAAACCAGAGTAAAAATACAAAAAAAAAAACCTGAATACACCAATTAATTAATTTTTGCATCCAAAAGTAATTTTGTCGGGCTTAAAGAATTGAAAATACAAAAAAAAAAAAAAAAAAACTGAACAATTAAATATATTTTTAAGAGCAATATAACTATTTTAGTGATTATTGAAAAACATGAAAAGGCTAAGCTGCCCCTTATTAATATAATAATGACAAATAAAATATGAGTAAAATACTTTATTATTATTATTATTTAAATATTGAGACCAAATCTATCTTTCTTTCTAGGTCAAAAACAATTTATCTAATCCGACATTTAAGTGTTCATGAAAATTCTACTTCTTACTACGACGTACGACCTGGTTAGAAGAACTTGAAGATCAAATTAACAGAATGAAATAAAACTTGCATCAGTTTTTATTAACGTAGGCGTGTACGATCCAAAAGGAGATTCTATAATTCAGGAAAGGTGTGTATAATTTAGGAAAGGGTTTTCCTAATGGCGCGTGTGTATCAAAACCTGGTGGTGCTCGTTGTTGCTGCTACAAAAATAAATCAATAGCTGTCATGTATTGAAGACTTGAGAGAAATAATGTTATTTTAAAAAAAAAATACTCTGACATTAACACATTAAAATGTTATAAAAAATTTTAAAAATAATTTAAAATAAAAAAATCAATTTGTTTCAAAAATATTTTTAAAATATAGTGTTAAACACCACCTTGTAATCAAGAATTAATCTCAGATGTTTGATATATTTTGGACTTTCTACCATTTAATTTAATTTCAGACAACCTCTAAATATGCACAATAACCCCCCACCCCCGGCCAGAAAATTGATCGGGATTGAGTAGATTGATGCGAGTCAACTCAAGTTTTCAATTAACATCATTTCAATTTATTTATTTAAAAATAAACATAGCTCGGAACAACCGAGTTTTAATAAGGAAAAAACAGACGGCTGTTTTCTTTTTACCAGACAGGTCAAGCCCTGCTTCTATCCAGTATCAGCGTGGAAGTGAGGGAAAAACTAACAAGTTGTTCTGCCAAACTGCATTTCAGCGAGAGCTTTTTGTGTGCATTCTTTTTTGCTTTCGAGCGAGCTTGTATTCTATGTTTTTAAGGAGCCAGCAGATGGAGGATACCAAATTTCCGCCATTTGAGTTCTTTGACATATTTCCAACCTACAATATATAGAGCTTGTAAACCTTGCTGTCAGATTGTCAGGAGGGACTTCTATTTTCATAAACAAGTAAAATATTTTGTTTTCTTTTGATGGCATCAACTTAATCGTGTCTAACACTACTGTTTTTTTTTTTTTTAATAATCAGGGTATCTGAATCAACTTACACGCAGCAAAACTAATTCTCAGATCTATTAAACACCTGGCAAGCCTAATGGGGATGACAAACACACGGAGAAAATTGAACCCGAGCGTAGAAGAAAGGAACAAGTTCCTGTCCCCGCCGGGCCACGACCTCAAGTGCTGACTGTTTTTTCATTTTGATTTCATGTGTGGAGGTTTTCAAAATGGTAAAAAGAGGCAAGTGAAAGATTTCAAGAACCAGTCCTCCACAAACACACGAGCTGGAAGAACTGTTCACGTCCCACTGGAAAAATCTGCATCACTCAGAAAACAACTAAAATCCTGATTTAATCTGATTCCTGGTATACAAATTGAGGACTGTAACCTATGTTACATATGACACTCCTATTTCCCTTCATCAGTTCTAATGAACACCAAGCACAATTGAATTATCGCCGCTAATTGTTTTACAGCAAGAAGATAAACATACATCTGTGTGAGCAAACCTGGCGTTACAACTGCACATACAACTGCACATAAAACCTATAATTAACCTTCATGTTAATTTTGTGAAGGAGAGGGGTAACATACTGCTATTCATTCCTGTGGCCGGGCCAGCCAGAGCGAGCTAAGGGCTCGTAGCCTAGAGAAATAGTCGTGTATAGCCAGAAGTGCACGGGCTGATTGCCGAGTTGTCAATATACGGTGCAATTGTTCTAGTGTTTGCTGCCTCAGATTATCAGCCTGAGAATAACCAAAGCCAAAAATAATTGGAAGCAATGAAATGCCAATGCGGTAATTATATTCAAAATGAGTAAGAATGAAGGGAGACAGAAACGGTGGTTTAAGTACCATGTGTAGAGCAGCCTAGGCAAATCATGAGCAGCGTTACAACAATAAAAATGACAAGGATTGTATCACAGAATTTTTTTATTTTATTACCTGGCGAAGGAACCCCTCTAGAGTTCCTAGCTTTCCCATGGCCATGGCCATTTGACCCATATAGTTTGCCACATTCCCATTTGAACCTGAAGAGCCAGGGTTGCCATTAGCCAAGGTTTCTGCCAGAGATTGCTGCAGCGCTTCCATCCCTTGTGAGAGAGCATCTTCTGCCTGTTGAGAAGATTGTTGCAAGTTGAAAATGCTCATTAGCTGTTGCTCAGTCAGAGGCTCCAGTTGATTCATAAGAAGCTGCACCAGTTTCACCAAATTCCATTCAGTTCACATAATAAACCACACAATCACCGCCTTTTTTGTGTGTTAGAAATATTAGAGAGCATCCAAGAAGGGTATAATAGGTTTGTATTTTGAGAAATGGTGCAAAGTGGAATTTGCTGTCACCACATTTACCATTTCTTCACACAAGTTCGTCACCAGGGCATGTGCATAAAAGATGGGAGGAAAGTTCACTCATCATAAAAGACAATGGTAAAATCAAGAGTTCCAATATGAAATGCATCATTCTCATAGCTAGAATACACAACTCTAATAGCAAAATATAGTCAACAAGCCACATCTTAGCACAGCATCCTAACAGAATCAAGCACTAGAAGAAAAAAAGGGGAGGACATAAAGCAAAGGCTATGGTAAGACAACACCCACCTTGAGGAGTTCAGATGAGCGAAAGCCACCTATCCACATGAAACAACGCTCTGCTGGTGTCTTCCACATACCTGATAGGATGTGGAAAACATCAGCTTTTGCAGCAGTGCCTTTCAGCCTGAAAACATCACTGAAATGTCCTGCAACATTGTCTACAATAGTACGAAGTTCAGTATCTCCAGCATGCGAATTGACAGCAGCCCTCAGCTCGCTTATCTGCCTGTTCTGTTCTTCTAGCCACCGTGCATACTCTGCATCAAATGCTAAGGCACCTGTTGAACAACGTGATCAGCAGGATTTGTATTAAAGATCTACAAGAGCCAAGACTATTTCTACCATTGTATATCTGCACAGCGGGGTAAACTGGAATCAGTAGCTCAAAACAATGAAGATAGCACAGATATGGGGCTGTTAGTTTTTGCTGTAGAAACCGCGTTTCATGATTTTTTGAATTTGTTTTTGGCTTGAAATATTTATATATATTATTTTAATGTATTGATGTTAAAAACTAAAAAACCATTATTTCCAAGTGAAAAACACTTTGAAAAACAATCACTACTATGCTCCCAAACATTACCTATGAATCACAATTAGAATAATAATGGAGAAAATGGATGAGCAAAGCTCCAACAATATCCAAATCACATGACAAGATTGTGGCTAAAGAATCAAAAGGATGCTCAGGCCCAACCTCCAGCTGGAAGGCCAAACTATATTGGACTCCCACTGCATGAGGTGTTTAAATTGTAATTTGTGACAATAACTAAACAAAAGCATACCAGAAAGATTGTCATGAGCACTAAACAAACAACCCAAAGCTGTTGAAGCAGCAGGAATGTGCGATGATGAGATGGCACTGATCATTCATGGAATGCAATTCTATGTGAAACATTCTTTACATTAGACATCCATTCATAAACAACCGATATAGGGGACCACGATTAGAGCACAACACTTCTCTCACTCACAAAGCATATTTCTTCTGAACTTCAGAATACTGTGCATCTCCAAGGACAATGTTAATAGCTTGTGTTTTATGGTCAGCAATCAGATCCCATCATGAAAAGTCCAACTTTATCAAGTAGCAAATTTAAGAGGCACCACAATGAGGGCTACAGTTTATCCCATACAAAATCTGGCCACTGTTTATTGCAACCATGGAGCAAATTTGTTAATCCTAGAGTCATTGTAGAAATCAGTAACTCAACACACTATCGTAATGCTCACTTCCTCCAACTTTTCCATGTAGCAAATATAACAAGCATCACAATGAGGGCTACATTTTATCCCATACAAAAGCTGGCCACTGTTTATTGCAACCATGGAGCAAATTTGTCAATCCTAGTGTCATTTTAGAAATCCGTAACTCAACACACTAGTGTAATGCTCACTCGATTAACCATAACATATTGAAAACAAAATCACTACAGCCATCTTTACTATGATTAATTCTGCATCTCCATACAAAATACAAATCAAATAAATGAGAGGTAATTATGTACCATTTCCACTCATTGAATGGGTTTGGTCTCCTGAGCTTGAAATGAAAATTCCCTGCAGACAAGAAATTTAAATACAAAATATAAGTCATAATAGGTAATCCTGCCAAAATAAGACAGAAAAGGAAAACAATAAAAAAAAACAGACCTGTTGCCGGGCTTTCTGGAGCTCTTGCTCCAGTTGAGTCAGCTTCAGCCTGCTGCTCTCCAGTTGCTGTACATATGCCTGTAAAGGAGAAAAGAAACACAACAAATTCCATGATGAATGCGTGCAAATGTTTAGAATTGAAACTCATAACAAACATAGACCTATCCTTTGCACTTGCAGCTTTCCTAATATAATAGCAAAGGATTGTGGGAAAGGACAACAAAAGATCACACAGGACATACTTTTTTCCTTAATCGGCTTTTTCTGGCAGCTTCACGATTTTGAGCAAGCCTTCTTAATGTCTGCAGGAAATAATTAAAAGAAAAACAAATGAATATATCATAATGTTGGGTGGTGGTTGTGTAAATAAAACTAACTGCATATATGCAACCTTCTGATCCCCTGCTTTTTCCTTTGACTTGTCACTGGAATCGGATGCTGCTATTGCAGTTGATTGTCCTCTCTCAAACTGCAAAGGAAATTACTAAATTGTCACCTATAACAGACCACCAGCCTATATTCTACCAGGAAACACAAGGGGGCGGGGCTTAGAGGCATAGATCAATGAACTTTTGCAAAACTGAGAATACACTGCATGGAAAAGTAAGAGACATCACCCTTTGATTTTTTTCATCTGTGTCATCTGTTGAGGTATCAGTTCTAGGACTGGCTTCTGCCATATTGGTCTCTCCCCAATTCTCAGGATGGTTGCTATGTGTAGAAACTGGATTTACTTGAACTTCTTTTTGCAGTGGTAATGTCTGGGACCCCACAATGGCAGCTGATAAATTTATATCTGAAGATGCAAGGGACTGAATTCCAAGATACAAGAAAAGGGGGGGAAAAGCACATTAATTTCAAAGCCGATCATCAAAATAAAAGTCATAGAAACGTGGAGGTAAGATAAAGGCTCACCTTATTTAAAGTGCCAAACTGGACCCCAGCACCTATTGCATGGCTGCTAGATTTTAATTGATTAAAGATAGAATCTGAAAGACAATATTAAATGACTAAGGATAGAGGGTGCATAAAATTATATCAATATAGAAAAGAATGATAGATCAATAACATCATCACATAGTAGTCTATGCAATGTGAGCTCAATGGATCTTGCTGCAAACTGAAACTATCTGGTATGCAATCCACCAATAATATCATGCAAGGATGTGTTGATGGTGTTTCATCTAGAAGATAACCAAGTAAAAAAATTAATGCTTCAAGTAATGAAGAGAAGAAAAGATGTTATAGAGAAAATGGACTGATGTTGAGAACCAGGACCAAAAATCCATTTTAAGAGATGATGTCAAAGCTACCGACAGATTGACTGTAACCCCAAATGGAAGACTGGGGGTAACAATCAAGTGCCTCCTAAGCTACAATAGTTGATAAAAAGGTATAAACAGCAATAACTGTTGCATGATTTAGTGAAATTAGATATGCCATGATACAAGGTAAAATGGTTAAAGGAAACCAAAGACATGTTAACAAAATTAAACGTCTAAGGATCATCAATACAGAGAAGGAAAGAAAGCTGCTTCTGACAGAAGTCAAGATTTCAACTACATACTTCTGCTGAGATCAACAGCATCATCCATGCGAAACCCAAGAGATTGCTCAAATGTGGCAAAGTCTGAAACTCGAGAAGGACGGATATTATTTGCTTCTGTGCCACTGAAACATATAAAATCAGAACCATGAGTACCAAGATTAACTATAGAGAATGCAAGGAAAAGCCAAACAACAAAGTTGTCCAAACAAAATTTAGCCTCAGAAGAATTTAAAGATTGGGACCAAATTTAACTCCTATGCAATCCTTTCTGATATCAACAAAACAGCCTCACAACACCTATACTATCAAACAGAAACTCACAGGATTATATATACACAAACCTCATGCCACTGTCTACGATCTTTTTAAAGAGAACAATAGTCTCTCCAAGACTCACAACATTTCCGTTTAAGCGTATCAACAGGCACCCTTAGGTTCCATTGACTGTTCACAAAATGCACATATACTACGATGCGGTTAGTGAATTAAAAGACACAAAAACTAAGACTCGAGTTTCTTCTCACAAATTTTTCTGGGGAACCAAAAAAACAATAATATGTTCCATATTTAATCTTTCAACTGCACACAATGATTTCTCACTAATTAGCATGAAGCTATCGCTCAAATTACAGTCTAAATTACTTCACTAGAGTAATCACAGCACGCAGAGAAACAGACAACCAACCACAATAAAATCAACAAAAATCATAGAAATTAAAGTAACATCTAGCCAGATAACTTATAGCCACAATAGGAAGAATGACTTGTGCAATTCAAACTGATAACGAAAAAATTGAACAGAAAACAACTCACGTGGGATTAGAAGAGGATAGCTGAGGAACATAGCTTGGCATCTCGGTCACAGCTTTATTATTATTATTATCATTACTATTGTTATTATTATGTGTTCTACTCCCCATGAATCATCATCAACACAACCACCACCACCACATACACCAATCTTTTGTAAGAACGAAACACACCCTTCTCAAAATTAACGAAACCCAGAATCCAAACACTTTTACTTCACAAAAATAAAATAAAATAAAATAAACCTAACCCTTCAATTACACATAAAGTACCAACCTTTACAAAGCACTCAAGACCAGACCAAGAAAACAACACCCCTCTATCCAAACACAACCCAAGACAGGAAATTCAAGCTCAAACACGAAGCAGCATCTGTGAGACACCAAGGTTGTTCTCTACTGACAAAGCTACAAGCACCAAAAATTGACAAAACAAAGTTAAGCCTTAAACTTTATTCGAGCAAAAAAAAACAAGGAAATGAATTATCAGTGCTAAGAAACTGGATTAAGACTAATTAAGCAAAATCCAGATGGTTGAATGAAGAGAAGAGTTCAAAGAAAAACCCTAACCAGAAACACAGTCTTGTTGAAGATAAATACTCCAATCTTTTTTGACTTTTTTTGATTGAACAGAGCATATATATACCATACAAAATAGTGTATACAGAAAAAAAATATATATATATAGATATATATTGAAAGGTCGCTCGGTGTTCTGTGCAATGAACTCTGCGTCTTTCTTACCTCTCACTCTCTGTATTAATAAAGTAAACAATTTTTTGTCTTCAAAGACTCAACCTTTGAATTTTAAGCTCTTTATTTATTTATATATTTTTTATTGTTTACTAACTTTGGTAAGTGCGAGTGGAGGAAACGTGACGTTCAGATTATTCCAATCTGCTCCTTCTGTCTTTTTCTATATTTACTGTTATACTATCAATACTTTCTCTCTTTCTTTTTCTTACTTTGATTTTTCCTAGCTCCTTTCCATTCCATTTTTCTCACTGTTCTTCAAGAATTCAAAACTTTATTTTGATAAAACTGAGAGGTGTATCCAATCTTAATGTAAAGAAACTGGTTTTGAGATGTAATTTAGAATAAAAATACCATACATTCACCTTGCAAACTAATAAACTTTTTCAATAAATTCGAGTTTGTAATGAGTAAACTAAAACTTGGTATGATTGTCTTTTTAAAATAAAATAAAAACACAAAATATAGTGAGGATGGAGAGACAAAGATGGTGAAGATAAAAGATATATAAATAGAAATATTCATTTAAAAGGAAAAATAAAAGATGTGTAATTATCACCTATAAATTAAGCTGGATTTGTTCTGAACCGTACGGGATTATTTGCAAAAATATATGGAATGATGCAACAACACCCTTTAGGCATTGGATCTCTGTCCTAATTTAGCAAGGACTGCCAAATCTTTTTCCTTTTTTTTTTTCTTCACTCTCCGGGATATGTACCTCAAAGCTTTCTTGTGTGATGGAATATTTTCCATGATCTCATGAACATGTCTGATTTTATTTATGATTAATAAAAATCATGAGGCAAAAGGGTTTAACTGTAATTAACTAATATTGTCAAGACATCAAGGTCAACTTTCAGGGGTTGGACAAGGATCCAAAAGTCACTTTAGAACAAGCAGCACAGCAAAGAAACATCATGGGAAGCTTCTCGTGTTCATATTTTTAATAATTGCAGTCACACTTATTAAAGTCAATCTGAGGGGTTGATTCTTTGTTTTTGTTTTTTTAATTATAATTATTATTTTAAAAATTAGTTTCATCAAACTTGGAAAATATATCAAGTTAACCTACAACACGAGATATGACCCCATTAATTTCGATAGCTTATTTTAAAAAAAAAAAAACTTTGTTTAAGGTTTTTTTCTTTAAATCAACACAAATCTATTTTAAGATAAATCTAAATTAATTTAATAAGCGCACCGTCCAATGCAATGTTGTTTTTTGAGATTATAATAGTGATTGTTTTTTTTAAATAGTTTCTGTCTAAAAATATATTGAAATAACTATTTTTTAACTTATAAAATTTATAATATCAATGATTTTTAAAAAATTATGTGAATTTGTTTTTTGAAATCTTGCTCAGGCTTTCAATTTACTCTCCACTTTATCATCTTACATTTAAACCCGAAATAAGATTTAGTCCCATTGGAAAAAAGAAAACTTTTCTACGAATAACTTATTTATAGTCTAATGGTCGAAATATTCAAAACCAGTCCACCAAAACTGATCCAGAAACGCCCTAAATGTAAAAAAATGAAAAAAGAAAGCAGTGACAGCTTAAACAATCCTCTTTCAGGGGGTGTTTGATAGTGTCGATACGGTTTTTTTTTAAAGTATTTTTTTGTTTAGAAATACATCAAAATAATATTTTTTTATTTTTAAAAATTATTTTTGATATTAACACATCAAAATGATCTAAATAAATGAAAAAAAAATCATTTAAAATGAAAAAAAAATTCAAAATTTGACCAAATATCGGTTCAACTTCTTGGTTAAACAGACACTGATCAGTCTATAAAATCATTATTTGACCAAAAACATTATTTAAAATGAAAAAAAAAATCATAATTTGACCAAACGACGGTTCAACTGCTTGGCAAAACAGATCAGTCTATAAAATCAACGCACGACCACTGAAAAGAAAATTGTGGGTGTTCTTTTGTGTGATTATGGTTGGTTTATCTGGTTAGAAATATTATTGAAATTTGTTTTATAAAGTATTTTTTTATATATAAAAATATATTAAAATAATATTTTATTATTATTTTTTAAAAATTATTTTTAGGTGAATCCCGGCAGCTTTGAGTTCATGAGTGCTCAGTTCATTGGCCGCCACCCGCCAGGTTCGAAGGTTGTCCAAGTCTCATCCCTCCTTTTTACCTGTCTCGGTTCATGTAGGAAAGGCCTTTCCCTGCTACTGCAATTTTTAAGAGGCAAAAGTCAAAACTGGTTACTTTCATCAAAGATAAATATCTTTTTTTTTTTAAATGCATCCATCACCTGCTCCCCCACAAAAAGACAACTCCGAAATTCTTTTATTTTGTTATAATTATTTATTTTATATCTTGTACTTGAAAGTCTTTTATTTGAACAAGAAATATGGAGTCTCCTATTTTATTTTATGTAGGATGTTTGTTATTCATTTCAAAAATATTTTTGAAAATTTAAATTAATTTATTTAAAAAATTTGTTATTTTTATATCATTTTCACATATTGATGTCAAAAATAATTTTTTAAAATAAAAAATATCATTTTGATATATTTCTGAATGAAAAATACTTTAAAAATTAACATCAATCACACTCATAAACATATATTAAATGCCAAGATTCTTATTTATTTACTTTAATCATGTGGGTTGGTTTGCTAGTTAAGAAGGTTTGCCCCCATTTCTTTATTTTCCAGGTTCAAATCTTAAGATCGATATTTTATATAAAACATATATATTGAATTATTATAAACACACCAGGCTAACATGGAGATTAGAGGGATTCTATTTATTTACTTATTTATTTACTTATGAGATCAAAGATAAATACTGGTTACTATCATCAAAGATAAATATCTTTTTTTTTAAATGCTTCCATCACCTGCTCCCCCACAAAAGAGACAGCTCCGGAATTCTTTTATTTGGTTATAATTATTTATTTTATTTCTTGTACTTGAAAGTCTCTTATTTGAATAAGAAATATGGAGTTTTGCTCTCTTTTTTTCACTTCTATTATAAAAGATATTTGATATTACATTTTAAAAATGTTTTTGAAAATAATTTAAAAACATTATTTTAAATTAAACTTTTTTATTTATTTTCTAAGATCATTTTGATTTAAAATTAATTTTTTAAAATAAAAAAATATATTATTTTGAGTCATTTATGAACAAAAAATATTTTTAAAAATAACATCAACCACACTTCCAAACAAATAATAAATGTCAAGATTCTTATTTATTTACTTTAATCATATGGGTTGGTTTGCTAGATAAGAAGGTTTGCTCCCATTTCTTTATTTTCCAGGTTCAAATCTTAAGATCGATATTTTATATAAAAAAAATATATATTGAATTATTATAAACACACCAGGCTAACATGGAGATAAGAGGGATTCTATTTATTTATTTATTTATTTATTCATGAGATCAGAAGTTCAATCCCACAAATGTTATTAAAAAAATATTTAACAAAAAACAAGAGAATAAATATTATATTTAAAAACATTATGGGCAAATCCATTCAAGGAGATAGAACCAACCCACATTAAGATTAGACCATTAGGTCACTGACTTGGGCCTCCACTCCAGAATGGTTTGTAAAATCGAGCCTTCTCAGATTCCAACAAGGCCCATCAAGTTATTTTCAATGCCCTCGAAGCCCGTCCAAAACTGATGATGAATGGCCCATTGGTCATAATCCGACGCTATGCCTTCAATTTTAGAGAGCTGCCATCTGCCTAGAAAAATACAATCACAGTGTTTGTGATTGTATTGCAGGATGATTTTTACTTGAAAAAGAATTAAAATAATATTTTTATGTTTTTATTATTAGCAATACTAAACAATTAAAAAACTTCCAAAAATAATAACTTGATTTTTAAAAAAAAAAAGTATGACCATGCTCCTAAACAATTACACAATCTGTAATTATTTAGAAACAATATGTCTTGTCAAATTTTTTTTAAAAAAAACAGTAAGAACATGAAACTTTTTCTGTTTTGTTTAGAAGTGAGCTGTACGTTATTACTAAATCATGCCTAAATTAAATTAAAGGGCTGTTTAAGAGTTTATTAGATATTGCTTGTTTTAAAAACAATTATTTAAAATGTATTAAATAATATATTTAATTTTTTAAAATTATTTTTGATTTCAGCATATTAAAACAATCTAATAAAATAAAATAAATAATTTCAAATTAGTTATTTTGAAAAAAATTTCAAACATGTTCTCATGGCGAGGACAGCGACTAGAGCATTATTAATTCAGTGCTCGTCTTGGAGGGCATGGGCAAGTTGCATGGGAAGAAAGGAGAGTGGCTTCGATGGGGACAAGACCTTTACAACAAAACAAAGATACCCAACCCTATGATTTCCTAGATTTCCATAGACTTTCTGAGTTTAACCCTATGATTTCCCAGGTTTCATATACTTTCCAAATTTTGATTGAAATTGTTTTTTTTTTAAATATTTTTTATATTAGCACGTCAAAATAATATAATTTTTTTTTTATTTTTTTTTAGAATACATATTGAAATGCAAATGATACCGTGATGTTAGTGTATGTTTTTTTTTTAAATATTTTTTATATTAGCACGTCAAAATAATATAATTTATTTTTTTATTTTTTTTTAGAATACATATTGAAATGCAAATGATACCGTGATGTTAGTGTATAGTGAAAGCCATTGAATTAGAGTTTCATGTGAATTCAAGATTTCATTTGAGCCAACCAACTCTTATTAGGAATAAAATTTGTATAATGTTTTGACAGAACTTTAGTACATAATTAAATGGGTTTATCACTAATCATAATTCTAGTAATTTTTTTTATTTCAACAAGTACATAATTAAACTTTATACCTATTGTGAAGTCGTTTTTCCATCATTACTTTTAGATAGATAAAGAGATTGTATATAGCTTTCAAAAAAGGGAAAAGGGAAAAGGGAGAAGAAAGAAAGAAGAAAGAAGTCACTGGTCGTATCAACGTTATAGCTACTGCAATTCAACTGGGGTCAAGTCCTAATGTGAACAATGTGCTATGGTCATATTCAATGTCCTATTGGAGTTTCTATTTTTTTTATGCAAGAAGACTTTATATTCCAAAAAATATACTTTATATGTCCATATAAATAAATAAAATTCAAATTATCTCATAATTTTATAAAAAATACACATGATTTGAATTTAAAATCTACAATGCAAATAACAAATCTTTTACCATCACTCTTTACTATCACTCTATTTGACTATGAACTAAACTACGGAAAGCAACAAAACCCGTACCCTTCATTCATTGCAATTAACTCATCTATATCTATATCTATATATAGGTGCCCTCCATTTGAGGTATTTATTGCTTCTTCGGAGGGGCAGGTGATATCTTTTTCAGTGGAGGTGGAGTGGCTTGCTGGCCTTCATGAATAAGCCACGTGTTGCTCATCTCTCCAGCAATCAGAACGTGTACGTGTTTTATTTAGAGGAGAGAAGGTGAAAATTCCTAATTTTAAATTTTAATGGTGGTTGGTTGTGTTTTTTCTTTTTCTTTTTTGGGTGGGTTCAAGTCTAAGAGCATGTTGTACTTGAGGAATTGAAGGTGAATAACTCCTGAACCTAGAAAAAACAGCAAATTATAAAAGCAATATTCATGTTTTTAATCCTTTATTTTACAAAAAAAAAACTATACCATTTAATTCCTACATAAAAAGAAAAAAACATAATTGAAAATTGTACTATTAATCCATAGATTTTAGCTGAATTTAGAGTGTGTTTGGGAGTACTTTTCAAAAGCATTTTTGAAAAAAATTGAATTTTTTTTTAAGTTTAAATTAATAAAATTTGGTGTTTTTAGATCATTTTGATGTGTTGATGTCAAAAATATTTTAAAAAAACATAATTTTAATATATTTTTGAATAAAAAACACTTATAAAAACAATCACAACTACATTCCCAAACATACACTTAAAGATATCTTACTACTTAGCTAGTTGATCACATGATGAATTTAGAGCACAGCCTTTTCTTTTCAATGAACAGGCAGGGGTAGAAATGTCACATAGATTCCTTTTTATAAAAAATTGATCGAGTGATGAATTTATAAAAAATATTTTCATAAATTATTCAAAAGGGAAGTTTAGGCAACGATGTTTCTGATTCATATTATTATCCAAATGATAATTAAAATATCAGCTTGATATGAAACAAGTAAAATCCTTTCTAGAAGATAACAGTTTGTGGAAAATGATCATTAAATTCAATAGAAAATGAAAAGAAAAGAAAAGACTGAGACTTGTTTGGTCGGTTTGTAGATTTGAGAAAAAAATAATGCTTTAAATTATCTATGTCGAGGAAGCAAAATTCTACGTGTAAGGGTGATCATTTGGCCACAAGCGCATGGCTGTGATGTTTGCTTTGTAACATGGAACAATTTGTTTTTCAAATGTATTTTTATTTAAAAATATATTAAAATAGTGTTTTGTTTTTTTTGTTTTTATACATTATCACATAAAAAATATATAATTTTTTTTCAAGGTATAACACTTAAAACTCATTTTAAAATAAAGGTTACTCATTCGCAAACATGTTGTAACAGAGTTCAAATAATTATGGAGGGCAAATTAACATGTATTTTTCTTTCTTTCCTTACTTTTTTTTTATTTGATCTAAGATTTTCTTTTTCCATCCAATTTTTATTGTGTCAATATATTATAAGTTCAAATTATAAATTAAATATGATATAATATGGTAACTCGTGATTTACTATATCTATTGATTTTGTTTTATTTTGAAGAAGGAAAAACATCTTCTAAATGAATTGTATTTTAAAAAATAATTCGTAAATATTTCAGTAGCATAAATTCATTTTATGGGAGACTTTGGGCTATTTATAAGGGCAGTTGCAGTTGCTTTTGAAAATGTTTTTTATTTAGAAATATATCAAAATAATATTATTTTTATCTTTTAAAAATTATTTTTGATATCATCACATCAAAATAATCTAAAAATACTAAAAACATTTCATTAAAAAAAAAAAATCAAACTCCGATTTGGCTGCAGTGCCAAATAGTCACTTTATCTTTGAATAAGAAATACAATGAAGAACTATTTTCTTACTCATAAGAGAGCAAATGCTCTGGATTCTCTTTAAAAATATAACGATATGACGTGGAATTTTGAGTGACATTCAATCGAGGGCTCGGTGATTTTGAGTGACACGAGATCATCCATGCAGCCTAGCCTGATCATAGCCAGCTATCGAGCTCCATGATTTACACTACTTTACCGCCATGATGTCATCACATGACGACGCGACGACGTCGGAGACATCTCAACAGCCTTTAGATGAATGCCACGTGGAAATATTATCGATACACCGAGCACTCCAAGCCCTATTCCTTTCACGTGAATCTTAGGCGCGTGCTAAACACGGCTACTGCAATCTTCCTAATCTAATCACACGATTTGCATTAGGGTCGGGGTCACGATATTGATTGATTTATAATTGGAAAAGAAATCGAGTGGAAAATCAGACCGGTAAAGTCATTTTAATAATTTCTTTTTCAAGATAAAAAAATTATTTAATTATTTTACAATCTTGTTATGAAAAATAGGTATAAAAATAACACAATGTTGATATAATGTAGGTATGGATTGCTGTGGTAGTGTTCATCTAATGAGAGAATCAAACTAACAGTACATTTTTATATATAATATTTATTATTTATCAAATCAAAAAAACAATTGACAATATCCTATTTTTTATCATCAAATGGAAGAATCATTTATTTCAAATCATTTCTACTATTTCCTTCCTATACAATATATTTTAAAAACAATAATGTAGTTGTTGGTGTATCATAAAATGAGGTTTCACTATATTTTTACATCCTTAATTGAGTGGGTTTTATCATTATAAAATAGTTGATTTTCAAATTTCTTATTCTATTTTTTTTTTAATATTGATTAACACAATCAATCATGCATATGGAATAGAGGAGGGGTTCACAGAGTAAGAGAGACTCGGTTTTGTGTGAATTTTTAAGAAATCATTTTTTCCCTAATGTTTTATATACAATTAATATGATGTAAATAACTAATTTGATTAATTATATAACAATTATTAAGTGATGTACATAACTAATTTATTTAAATAAAAAATAAATCAGTTAAAAATATAAAATTAGATTGAAAACTCATAAGATTGTACAAGAAAGCACGAAGTCATTTATCTTTTTAAGAAAATCGATAATCTAGAGAGGGCAATTTGTAGACGTGCTTCGGTGCGATTGAGACTTGCATGTCTCGCCCTAACTTTCTCGATCGCTTTATTTTGTACTATCAGAACGTCACCCTTTCTTGAACTTCCATATATATCTCTATTATCTCCCTTACCTTCTTCTTTCTCAGAAACCTTCTCTGCAGCCTCCAAGAATTTGTCCTCAGGCAGTCCACAATTATCTTTTTTTTATGTAAATATAGTTGCCACTCGTGATTTCAAAGCTTGTCCATCGATTTCTACTTCCATGGATAATAATCATCGTCACTTGCTAAGTGCTGGCGTGCAAGGAAAAAAAGCTAACAAAATTACCAAAACCAAGAAGAAGAGTACTATGAGAGTAGTGTACATATCCAACCCCATGAAGTTCAAGGCTAGTAATGCATCTGAATTTAGGGCTCTGGTTCAAAAACTCACCGGTCAAGATTCTGAACTGCCAAACCCTAGTAAGTTTGTGGACAGTGATGGTAATGCTGTCGGTGGAAACTTTCAAATGGTTCCAAATGCTTCTAAGACTGTTGTAGTTGATGGTGGCGGCGGCGGCGGCAGTGCACAAGAAGTTCCCGTAGACGATCCCAGTCAAGAGCAGCCTGAAAGACAAGACGCCCCATTTGAGTCATTTGATGATGTTTTCATGCCTCAGATGTTAGAGGATATTTCAGAGACAATGCCATCAAAACTATGGTATGAAACTTACTCGTGGATTTACTCGTGAGAAGTCTTGCGGTGTAATTCGAGTAAGGTCGATCTCTTCGGCCCAGTTCGCAGCGACAAGTATTTATGGCATGTTCCCACCATGTTGTATCATAGTAATTAACTATGTACGTGGTTAACTTTCTCTGTGTAATTAACGTTGTTCTCTGTAGTTTAATATTGAAAATTAGGGATTGCAATTAGCTGAAGTTTTGTGGGGACTTCTAGTTTAATGTTGAAATGCTCATATTAATAACAATTTGCTCCCTTTATCTCTACTAGTTCCAATTATTAATTAACTTTCACGTGCTTAATTTCGTTCTGAGCAAGGTCTCTTACAAGTTTGGTGCAAAAAATATATATAGAAACAACTAAGCACGTCACAAGAAGAGGTCCAAGTGAGAACTAGCTAGCTAGCAAAGAAGGTGTAACACTGGAACTAAACACTAGATAATAGTTGACGTTGATTTCGAAAATGTTTTTTTGAAAATGTTTTTTTGTCATAAATACATCTAAAAACATAAAAATAATTTTTTTTTTTTTCAAAACATTTTTGAAACAACTCCTTGGTGAGAAAAAAACTTCATATAATAGATTTTCAAGTGGTCGTTGTCTATTGTAAATGTGGTAAGAGACCGAATTAGTCAAAAGTTAATGGTGAAGTTGTTAATTTTCTATGGCATCGATCCCCAAAAGTAATTAATATTTTCTTATTGGATTAACCACGTCCTAGTGATGATTAATGAGAAGAATCAAATAAAACAGCATTCATTAACTCTTCATATAAAATTACACCAAATACTATACCAGTGATGATACCTGGATGATTTTGATTGCCAGGCTAGCTGGGCAAAGAGACAGATGTACTCCACATCAGCAGGCGGAATTGCCCAGAGAATGCGGCACAGCGATGCATACGTTGCTGCTGTTTGCTAGCAGCAAGGTTCCCACTTGCGCTGTACGATTAGCTTTTGGGATTTATGAGGGCTTGTCTTTTCTTTAAATTAATTTCCTTGTCTTTTTTACACCTTCCAGGGTTCATTGAATCCATAGAAAAAAAGGTTTTTTGTTTTCTCTCTGTGTGAAGAGATTGAGCATCCACTAGCTACCCACTCTTCTCTCTTCCACTACTCCACATAAGGGCAGATTGATGCGCTCTCTCTCACCATTTAATGGAATATAATTAGTAGCGGTTTGACTCCGCGGTTCAGAATGTGTTTGCATTGAACTATAAAGCTAAAATTAAATGTTTATTTGGAGTCAAATCAATGTTTGGCTAAAATTTATTTTTTTATTTTAAATAAAAAAAATTTGGTGTTTTTACATCACTTTAATGTGCTGATGTCAAAAATAATTTTTAAAAAATAAAAAAAAATATCATTTTGATATATTTCTAAACGAAATTTTTTTTCAAAAGCAAGGTGGTCCCGCATCAAAATTGATTTTTGTGCCGCAATTGCAAAAGCATCTGAGAGATGCTTTCACATTTGCAGCACGAATTTAACACACATTGCAAACCAAGAGTGTCTCTCTCGGTCCCTCACCTGTCTTCTCCCTCCCTCTCCATAAAATAGAAGAAAGCCATAAACACACACATAAAAAGACGATTGCCGCACGTTAGCATCCACTTCTGGTTTTTTGCTTTATATTGAAACTATTGTTTCAATAATTGTTTTTATCAATTATTCCCATCCCTGTAAAGTAGAGGCATACAGATTTGCACATCCTTTGCCTGAAAAAAAAAAACATTTTGTATGTTTTTTTATCTTTAATAATTGATTAAAAAAGAAAAATTGGGACCTGGCATAGAAAAAAAAGTGGGATATTGAAGAATTGATAAAATAAAAAATGGGATATTTAATCATTGACATAAAAAACAAATTGTAGTTCATTTATTGACTAAAAAACAAGAAAAAAGGTGAGATCAAGAATAACTGATAAAATAAAAAAAATAAAAATTGGGATCTTTAATAGATAACATAAAAAAACAAACAAGAAAAAGTACTTCAACTATTTCAAATATTTTGTTATTATAATTATTAATAAATATACAAAACCATTCCAACAATATATATATATACTAGCTAATTGCCCGCGCGTTGCCGCGGGTATTTTTTTGTATATAATTTAACATAATTAAATCTACAACAATTAATTTAAATGATATAAGTAAATAAAAACTATAGATTAAAAGATAAAATGTTTAAAATTTTGAGCTGAGTTTAAGCATAGATTACATCTTTTATAATATAGGCATTGCGTTATAAACGATCACAAAAGAGTGCGCACTAACATTAGAAATAAGAGCAAAATATTTGAATAAGAAAAAAAAAACTTACTGAAATGATTATTGTGCAGATAATAAAATTATTAAAATTAATTAATAGAAAGAGCAAATAAAAAAAACAACAGGGAAAAAGAAGCAATATTCATTTAAAATATTATAACAATAGCAACATCAGAGTCTTAATATCTAAAATTATTATTGCCCCTAGAATAAAAACAACAAAAATTATTAAATTATACCGAGGGAAAAAATAAAAAGCATGAACAAAACAGCAAGCAAGAAAAACCAATTAAAAATTATTATTATTATTATTATTATTATTATGAAAGAATAAATAATCACTATTATTATAATAATAGAATACATAAGCACTATTCTTATAATATTAATAATAATCACTATTATTATTATTCTTATTATAATTATTATTATTATGTTGATAATGAAAGAAACAAAAATAAATGAAAGATGAAAAATATTCTAGAAACTTTAACAAAAGATAAAAACAAAATTACCATGGCTATTACTGGCAAAAAAAAAAAAACTTATCAAATTATCGGGAGGGAAAAAAAAACAAAAGAGTAAGAATGAAAAATAATTAAATTATTATTATTATTATTATTATTATTATTGGACAAAAGTAGGGATTAAAAAAAAAAGTGTAAGGGCTAAAATAAAAATCAAATATCAAGGGCTGAAATTAAAAAATTAAAAGTCAAAGGGCTGAAATGCAACTTACATTTATTGTCAATTGAAATCAGAGGATGAAATTGAAAAAATCGGAACTTTTGTACCTAATTGATTGAGTTATATACAGCCAACCCGGAAATTGAAAGTAGAAGGACCGAAGTGAAACTTTGTCATTCCGGAGAGAGAGAAACGTGGCCGGCGGCTTCAACCGGCCTCCGCCGCGTCCACGGACATCTGGTAGTTACACGTATCACCGCTGGAGGAAGACCACGCGGCGGCGCATCGTTCTGTCATCCGGTAAACCATTTCCATCCACCGGATAAGGCCGCACGCGCCGCCTAAACAGGGCGTGAGGTGGGAAACCGCCTGGCGCGTGCGCCTGACGCCCTGACAGACGCGCGATTATATAATTCGAAAAATAAGGCCAATTACCGTTCCACTCCTGCACCCAATTCAGTGTTTTTGTCTTATTAGGGGCTAAAATCGTATTTAGCCATTTCAGAAAATAATAAAAAATTAAAAAGTTGCGGCGGACCGGACCGGTCCGGCCGCGCGCAATTACGACGGTGCCCCTCAGCCCAATGCAGTATTTTGTCTTATTACCGAGGACGAAATCGTCAATACACTGTTCATGACTGATTATTTTAAAAAAAGAAAATTAAATGGAAAAACCGAAATTAGCCCTGGTTAAACCCCTCCTCTCGCCGCGCGCCCGAGGGCCAGTTTCGGGCGTGCACCGTTAAAAGAACAGTGCAATGTGAGAGGGTGAACAGGGCAAAATCCCACGCCTTTTATTGTGTTTGTAATATATATATATATATATATATATATTTGTGTGTGTGTGTATATACATGTGTATTTTTAATTAATTTCACAAGTTAACAGTAATATGAAAAACATGGTAATCAAACATACAAAACTGCTTTTCATTAAACTCAACCTCAATCACAGTTTTAACCAAGCACTTAAATTTCAGTTATGAACCGCAACTAAAAGTGCTATGAAACTGCTTTTTTTTTAACCTCAACCACAACAACTATGCCACACAGGCTCTCAATTATGTATTTTTTTTTATATAGAGTAAACTCAATTTTTCAAAAAAATATATTTTTTTAGGTTAAAATCTCGATTATTCTATACTTTTATAAAAATTATACATTTTAATTTTAACTCAATTTTTTTTTTATATAAACCATAAATTTTCTATAGAGACTTTTGTATCCTACTGAAGTGTCCTTCACTATTTTAGCCTATGGCGAACAAGTGGACTTGAAAAGTTGAAATTATGTGGCATCTATAATCTTGGCAAGTTGTGCCGTCAAACTGTTCTGATCATAACTGATATTTTTGTTAGTAGTGGACATGATTCATCTTGAAAAAAAAAACAAAAACAAAATTGTTGAGTCTCATCAGAAATAGTATACCTGGATGTGGTTCTGAACAGCTTAATCATTTCAAATAACTTGCAAGTAGATAGATATACGCTTTGGTAGGAAATTTGCGTTTTTTTATTTTAGCTTAGTAATTTGTTTTTTTTGAAGAAATGACATAATTCAAAAAATATTTTAAAAAATCATATAGTTTAGTGAGACATTTTAAAAAATATTTTTGTGACCCGTGAGTCTCATGCCTCATCTATAACTCGAGAGTCGTGGTGGGAAAAGAAATATATTTTAAAATATAATTAAATTTGTTGAAAAAAATAGATTTAATGGAACCATGTAGGACATAAATATGAATTGTATTTATATGTATTAAAAAATTTAAACTAAAACTTTATTTGAGATATGAGATATATTAAACTAGCTATTTGTGTTTATTATAAGTCTGCATTGATTTTCCAATCTACATGGTAAAAAACTAAACTAGAACAATGCTTGGATTAATACAAACAGGAGCTATTACTATAGAGTGGTGTTGTTTTAAAAGATAATGGATTTCTCATGTTTAGGCATCTGGATTGGCCGAGAAGTAGGCTTCCATAGCTTTGAATTAATACAAACATGGGATTTCTGACATGACGATAAAGATTGCTATTGCTGAAATTTAGCAAAGAAAATGAGTGGGTTGTTTGTGATTCTTGCTCATGAAATGCCCACTAAATGCTACAATTAACTAGATTATTTAGAAAAAAAATTAAAACTTAATCTAATTTATTTTTTACATTAAGAAATGAATTTCATTTATCTTGTAGGCTCATTTATATAGATAAATTAATATAAATTTAGTCCAAGAATTAACATATTAATTAGCAGATTTGATCAATGCAATTTCCCCCAGTTGTAATATAAGGCAAAGACAACATTTTATAGGACGGCATAGATAGTGTAATTTACAATAAATTGTCCAAGAATCACCTTAATTAAAAAAATCTTAAACTACTAGGCAAGGTTATAATAGTAGTTTATATTATTTTTTAATATTTTTTTAATTGAAAGTCTTCCATACTTGAAATTTGTACTGGTTCAGATTATCTTATATTTAATTTTATTAATTATAACAAGATTAATAAAATTGAAATTCATAAGTACTTGATTATCACAATAACTTTGACACTATATCAAAAAATCATCTCAATTCAAAAGTTTAGGTTATTAAAAGAGATTCTAAAACTAATTTTACATTACTCTTTAACACATTTTTATTTTAAGAGAAATATCGAGTAACATAATAAAATAGTTCTCTCATAAATCATTTTGGAAAAATTAGTTAGATCACTTGAATTTAAATCTATTTTATAAAAAAAAAATATCAAGTAGGATTTTTTAACCTAAGAAATCGAATGTTGTTTTAACACTCCTCTTAATACAAACATTATCAAAGCACCATAACTCCAATAAACAACACACATTATAAATTTGTTTTTTTTAAGAATTTGATCGATGTTATTTTTGAAAATATTTTTTGTTTTGATATATATTAAATTGATATTTTTTTTAAAAAAAATATTTTTGATATGAACATAAACATGCTAAAATTATAAAAAATTAATTTAAAATAAAAAATATTTTTTTTTCGAATATTTTTAAAACACCGTGAAAATTAGGATTACGGTAGGCAGTAAACACAGAGGTTTTTGTAAATTCGCTCACCACATATAATAGGCATTTCAAGAGTAATCATTGTAACAAAAATATGGAACCTCGTGACTTGAGAACATGACTTGACGTGGTTATAGCATTCAAAGCTGTTATCTAGCGAGGTAGCAGTACTTGCTCCGTACGCTGTCGGCAGGCAGCGTCAAACCCTTAGCCCAGCCCATCACACAAGTGGAATTTTAAGATCTGACAAAACCATTTTCTTATGTTTCTATTTAAAAATATAATCGATATTATTTTTTTTAAGTTTTTTTTTGTTTAAAAATATATCAAAATAATATTTTTTTATTAAAAATAAAAATGTGGTTGATATTATTTTTAAATATATATTTGTTTAAAAATGTTTTTTGATTTAAAAATATATCAAAATAATATTTTTTATTAATATTTTATATTAATAAGTGAAAATGGTTTAAAAATACGATTTTTTTAATTTAAAATAAAAAATATAGTAAAAACTTTTAAATATATGTAAAAATTATTGTTGAAATACAATGAAAACATGATAGAATGATTTGGCAAGAAAATGAATTGGTCAAAACGAAGACCATGTTATTGACTTGGCAAGAAAAGCTGGGGTCAATAAGTTCCTCAGCAGCCCAGGCACGGGAATCATATATACCTTTCTGCATCTTGCTTTGAAAAAAATGATCGTGCAGGACCAGGTTTGTCCTGGGGCATGCAGTGTCCAATCATTGATCTGTTGTAGGACCAGAAAGCAATCTTCAACATTCTTTTTGAGCAATCAATTAGGTTGTAATTGATCGCTTAATGAACCTATAATTGTAACTAACGATAAGGATTAAAGCATAGTTGAATAACCCAGTTTAGATCATGAATTCGTCAGGCCAAACCATTTTGTTTTCTTACAAATGAAGCAATATCATTTTTGAGAGGAAAAATAATCCAAGATGAACAAATAATTAATAAACAAGAACGCTCCAAGAATCAAAATCCCATCAGTGCTGCTGCTGTTTAGCTGCCTCTGATAATCCACGTTGAAAAAATGTGCTCAATATAGCTTGTCCAGGGAAAGGTACGAGAAATGATGAGCTTCAACATTGAATTAGTCATGAAAACAGATAATCGCGGGAAATGATTCTTATCACCGGCTACTTGGTCAAACGTTTGACTGCTGGTATCTCAAGAGTACTGCTTCGCAATGTCTGACAATGAAGAGTATGTTCCTACGATTGCACAAAAGATGCCCAGTGCAGCAGTAATTGAGCTCAGGACAACCTGTTTACGGACGAAAATGGGGTAATTACTCCATTAAATAAGAAGTTAGTGACAAGAAATACTGATATTAAAACCAGTTGAAGTGAAATAAACAGTTGAAAGTTGCTTACATGTGTTCTTGTAGCTTTCTTCCCCATGATCTTCAGGAAGCATAAAGCTGGTAATATTACTGCCTGGATATAGCCACGCAATCGATAAAAATGGATATCGAGGTCAATAAACAAGAAAGAGATAAAGGAAGTTGAAAATGTTCTAGCACTGTATGTTATAAGCAAGAATACAGGTTGAAAACATCTTGAACTTGCAAGGGCAAGAAAGTTTTACTGTAATGAATGAAGGTTTATTATACGTACCACAAATAAACAGAGGACAGAACCAATCAAAGCCATTAAAAGACCTGTAATGAAGAACATTATGAGACCCGAGTTCAGTAAAATTTAACTGGATGGAAAAAAGAAACGAGCAATACAATGAAGAACAGAAACAAAAAAATAATCATCTTAAAGCACTGTCGTTACATATATTTCTCTAACATAAGCCTTAGACCAAGTTTGATTGTAAAAGTACATGATATACATAAGAAGTAGGTTGTGTTTTTTTAATGGGGGATAAAAATCTTATGAAATAGTTTAATTATTTACAACACCAACTACTGGTGGAATCAGGGGAAAATTTTTCACAAGATCATTCTAATCATCTGCGTTAGAACCAGCTTGTTCATCATAAACTGTGCACAGAAGCAGAATATTTATCTCCAGAGATTATGATACAAGACAATTGCAAGATGAATTACACCCTGTGAAGAATATGAGATTTCGATACTTACCGAAGAAAGGAATGGAAAAGGCCACGCATACAGAAGATGCAACGAGCGCTGTTCGTAGAAGAAAGTAACACCACAGGCTATTTGCAACTCTAACAGGCAGCAGCTCCTCTATACTCCTGGCCAATGGGTTCATCAACAGTGCATATTTGTACATTGTCAAGGAAGCAAAAAAAGATCATTCAATTAATCAGCTAAAACCAGGACCCAACAGAGGCAAATAAGGTGTTCTACAATCACCATTTATTTGTATGTAGCTGAAAATCCTATCTACTGCTTTTCAGAATTCAAGAAATAGCTGTCAAAAGGATATTTGGTGAGCGGGTTGGTAACCTGTGAAGAAAAAAGAAATGAATCCCACTTCAGTAACCAAATAAATCTTCAGCAAGCAGAGAAGGAGTCTGAAATCTTATACTCACTGTAGTCCACAAAGCAATCTTTGATGTAAGGGTGTGTGCTGGCATATTCAAGGTTATCTGAGACAATGTATGCTCACCGAACATGAGAAATCCCAGGGTTGCTACCCCCCCGTAAAACACAAAGCTCAATAAAAAGCTGTAAAACAACAAGAAAACGATGAGACAAGAAGGCATTGAAAAGGGATTCGAGACTTGATGAACCATACTCTTTTAAGGAACCACCTCATCTAAAAGCTTAAGCTGTTAGATGAGGTCCCAGAATATGATTTATATTATTCTCTAACACACACCCTCAAGTGAAAGCCATTTGAGCTTGAAACTTGCATGCATGCCTGCACTATTTTATTCTTGATTTTTATTAAATAGAATGAGGATGGTGAGATTCAAACTCGTGATTGCGGGGTCAACAAGGTTCTGATACCATATTAAGGAACCATCTCACCTAAAAGCTTAAGCTGTTAGGTGAGGCTCCAGAATATGATTTATATTATTCTCTAAGATACTCGAACAAAGTTTTATACCATGCTATCATTGCTTTGGTGAATTGAGTTTTATCAGCCATTGATTGGTAGATATTTGGAAACACAGAGTGAGCTGAATAGCAAAACCCATGCACACCAATGACAAATGGAATCCCACTCCACTTCACCGTCGGACCATTTTCATGGAATCCAACTCCATCGACAGTACCAGCTAAAATCATACAAAGAACAATCGTCACTGTCGCTAAAACCCCACAAGCTGCAAGAGAAAGATGAAAGCAAATGGTCAGGTGAAATGTGAAAGAAAGCATGGATGCTTCATCGCGTCTATTTTTCAATACAAGGGAACAGATAAGATTGCGTTACCGGAAAGGTACGAGATCACACGAAGATCCCTCAGCCAAACAGTTGGTAGAACAATAAGAGCAACTATAATTCCAAACAGGTGCTGAGAGTCAAGATGAATGCCGGCAGAATCCAAAGTTGTTCCAGGGAATAGCCTGGTGAGATTATCGCCTTCCAAAGTGATAAATTCTACACAATAAGACTGCAAAAGTTGACAAGAAAGGCCTTATTAATCTGCTTGAAAACTAATAGCATGCACTGTACTATAGAAGAAAATCAATTTCACTTACATATAATTCTGTGTACAAAATAATCTGCACCAAGATGCAAGATTACAATATTAGAAGTGAACATAAGAGAATGAAACAATTAAAAGGAAAGAAAAGAAAAGAAATATAACCCATGATTATATCAGCATTCATTTTCATTTACACGATTATTAATTTTGCTGAATTTCCAGATATATTCACCATGCCTGATATAATTTGGTGGCAAGAAAGACAAGATTCTACACTTATAGGTACAAGAAAACTCACTGATATTGCAAGACGTCCGTATTTCCCAAAGGCAGCTTCTCCTACATCAGGGTAGCTTACGATGCCTTCCTTGCTCTCAAAACAATGCTTCATGAGAGTGGCCGTGTAGCAACACACAAGTGCAAAAACAAAAAGTAATACCAGACTAGCCCAGCCTGCTTGTTTCACTGTGTAAGGCATAGAGAGAATCCCAACTCCAACCATTACATTAAATGCTGTTTCAGAAAAATGCCGTTTTTCAACATCAACCAGAAGAACACCACAGAATTAACAACATTAAAGTTCCATATTACAGGACTAATTGAAAAGGGAACTTACAATTGAAGATGGTTTGAGTGAAGCTACATCCATGAGGAGCAGGTATTTCTCCAGTATGAAATGAAGCTTTTGAAAACGATGACCGTGCTATTGAGATCCTATCCAACTCTTCTCTCTGATTGTTCTTTTCAACATCAGACAGAAAGGGAGTCTTTGAATCCGCTTCTGAAATACTTTTTCGAAGATTTTCAAGACTTGAACTCTGGTCAATAGGTTCACGTCGAATAAATCCAAAATTTGGTGACACTGAGATTGTGTAAGGATAGGTAGTTTCTCTGCCATGAAATGCAAAAGAAAAGATTGTCATAAGAAGTTATACTTGAACACATTTCATTCTAACTGAAAATTCATCTCTGAATTTGTGCTTTTAAACATAAAAAAAAGCCATCATTGTTGAAGTTCTTCAATTAAATTCTTAACTAGGCCACGGCAAAGATAAACAAAATCCTCGATACAGAACTTCGGTAACCAGCCTAAGTAACATGCAGAAAATACACACTATTGACTGCAGTAAAGTGGATGCATTCAGAATTCTGGCCCCGGGCACCAGCTTTCTTACTCAACCGACTCACTTCTGGCTGCCAATTCAGCCAGGAGGCAACAATAACTGAGTAGAAAAGAACAGTACAAAACTGTATATTGTGACAAGACTATCCTTCTCCTTTAACAGTACATTAGTTGCTATATACTTCATAATCAGCAAATTTGCCATAAAGGGAATTTTATGCAGGGCAGGCAAGAAGGAATATAGATGATTTTGTGTGCCCAGATTAATATAAAAAAACTGCAAATCATGTTATTGAACTTGTAACTTGTTCCCGCATCCTATGATTTTCCAAATAAATCTTAAGGAAAAATTTATGCAATCAGCAATTGTAGAGTAATCTTCTCATGAAAAGCTGCTTTAAGATATAGATAAATGGATAGATATATAAACTAATCAAAGAATAAAGCTAGTGAAGATTTTTATATGCCGCCTAGTTGGACTCATTCATTATTTTATTCACAAAAGTAAGAGATAAACAAGCATTACTTGATCATTCAAAATCAAACTACGTACATGAAACTTTGAGGCCATTGCTGAGAAGAGAAAGTCCCATATTTCCCACCATCATCTTCATCGCCACCACCATCACCACTACTGCTACTTTCAACCCTGTTCAACGCTTCTGCTTCCTCGTCACCATCTTCATCCTCCAAATAATACTCAACTGCTTCCTCCTCCTTATCTTTCTCTGCCATTTTTTATTATTATGATCAGTAGGAAATCGAAGAAATTAAGCAAAACACCTAGCCAGCAAGCTTCTAGACAGCGAAGAAAAGTTAAAAAACGTATTAATAAAAGTGGTTTTGTGGGACAAAGATTTGGTTTTGCTTTCTGTGGCTTTGGTTACACTTGGATACCGCTTTTGGTGCGTAAACACGGGTGGCTAGAATTAGAAGTCGAGAAGGATACGGCGATGACAGAAAGACAGCATCCTAATTTTCGTAGCTGTTCAGGAAAAAGAATCACGTCAATCATAATGATTGATATTTTCTGTCATAAAATCGGTGGCAGTACTATCTACATTCGACACGCGCTTCTCTTTTGTTTTTTCCTTGTTAACATTAACGGCGTGAATATCCTTGTAGCATCTCTCAGGTCATATCCTCGTTGAAATTCAAAGGAATTATTATTGTTTACCTTACCTCTTACCCTACACAGCCAAAATACTTGGAAAAATCTCTTTTATTTTATTTTAATGGTCATCCAAATTATCTTTAAACCAACTAAAATGATTTGATCATATCTAGATAGTTCTTACACAATTTAACTTTAAATTCTAACAAGACAAAAAGTAAGATTAAAAGATTTTTTGTATCAGCGTTTTTTTTTTTTTTAATTTCATCATAAATAAACATTTATCGATTGGTTAAGTTATCTTTAAACTTTTAAAGTCTACTAGGTCACTTTGAGTAAACTCTTACATGTTTTAATTTTAAATTTGAATGGGACAAGTTGGGTATGAATTTTTTTTGGTCATTTCTTCTTCTTCTATTTATTTCTTCATCATTTTTTTTTACGAATTGATCAATGCCTTTAAACTAGCAAAACTAATTAGATTATGTTAAGTTAACTCTTATATTATTTAATTTTAAATTTAGGCTAGACAAAAAAGTTAGACGGAAAGGTAACAAGATTAACCTTTTAAGTTGGGCTTAATAACAATGTAAGACTTTACATTATTTTTTATTACATTTTAAAAAAAATGATATAACTCTTGGTTTAACACAGGCATGTAAAGTGTAAACTAGTATAAAACTAGGTAGGGATTTGTTGTAAGTTTAGGATTATATATTATATAGATCAATTTTAAAAGATGGTGGGTGTATAGTTAATAGGATTTTACAGACTTTTTTTCAAGGAAGAATGTAAAAGTTTTATTTTTTTATTATAAAAATATCATAATTTCACTTTTTTTTACTTTTTATTATATTTTAAAAATTTATATGTGCATTTTGGATTAAATAATTTTTTTTTAAATATTATCTTTTTATCTAATATATAAAGAACGACAAATCACATTAACACATTTTCTTCTCTTTTCCTGCTTTATCTCTTCTAAAAATTACGACCTCTCTATAGAAATATTCAAAAAATAAAAAATCGTTTAATCTTCTCTTCTTTTTTCCTCCACACATGGGTTCGCGTTGGAGGTAGATTTTTGTCGTGAAGACTGTTTTCGTTCACGACGGGCCACGTCATCGCACGTGGCTGGCGTGGATATTAACTGGGCTTGTTTTTTTGTCAATAAGTATCGTGGGCTCTTATTGTGACAGGTGTCAGTGGAGCAGTCAGCATGTTACGTTCGGACAAAAAGAGTAGTCATTCAGATCCAACTAGAGATCGCAATTTAATATGAAGAAGTCGATGTTAGAAATTTATTATTTCTGATGAATAATATATAGGATATAGGTTTTATTAAATTTAACTCCAGATCTGCAATCATTTATTAGTAGACTATTTAGTTTTTTTATTTTTTTATTTAATGTGTATATATATATATATATATACTATTAAATTTAACTCCAGATCTGCGATCATATATTAGTAGAATATTTAGTGTTTTTATTTTTTAATTTAATATACATACATACATCAAATTTTGGTTAAATTTCACATCTCTAATATTGGATCAATCGATAGAAGTTAAATGAATAGGTTTGTGTGAGATGCATAAGATTGTAAGTTTTCTTGAAATACGGGTTGATCATCCATATTTTAGTATCCTGCTTGGAATTTTATGCAAATCTTAATTTACTTGTATGTGATAGCATATCTAAACCATATATACTCCCACCTAAACTTGCTTGCTTTTCATAATTCTTTCTTTGGCAGCGTCAAACTGAAGAGGTTAAAAAGGAACTCACGTTAAAATTATCATTATGCCCCTGATGAAACATTATATTCTTGTTTATTTAAACCTATGATCATGAAGGTAGATCATGGGGATCAATTGTCTAATTTTCTCCTTGATAAGAAGAGAAAATTAGCTAATAAATTAATGAGGGGGGGTCCTTGATTTACCTATAAATAATAGTATGTGTACTTCATCTATGACCATTGGTAGAAAAAATTGTTATTATTTTGAATTTGTGTTGTTGCTGCTGCATTCGAAAAAAAAAATATATTGTTGCTATATTGGTAATTCATTTTCGGAACTTAAGCAAAAATGACTGGAGATATTTATAATCTAAATTTTCACTGCTATATAAATTTAGCATACGAGTATATAAAGTATATAACAACTCACTGATAGAGATGTTCACGAGGGCTCCGACATTACCATCACAAAGCATGAGGGCCAGGTGCATGTTCGTATTATGATGAAATATTCAATAATGCACCAGCAGTTTCCAGTCAAGTTTCTGTGTACAGGTTATGTCCTTAGCTCAAATCTTATGTTATTTCCTCGATTTACCTTCCTCAGTATGCTCTGCGAAAGTTGTTCCATGAAATTCCGCGGCATATATGTGTGCTATATATATCACCAACTTGTGGTCCATGTAGGACATTAATTGAAGCCAATTCTCAGCAAGGTAGGTTCCATGGCTAGCTTACATTGGACTGTATAATTACGAGAAGTACTGGGGGTTCTCTTGCATGATTAGATAATATTCATTCATCCATGTGCTTGTTTGCATTTTTGGGAATACTTGTGGTCCCACCCTACCTCTTCTCTTTTTTGGGTGCTCAATGATTAATGGCAGGTGATTGATGAGTTTGATCAAAATATACATTTTGTTGAAACTGATATGGAGGAGGATCCAGAAATAGCAGAAGCAGCTGGAATTATGGGCGCACCATGTGTGCAGTTCTTCAAGAACATGGAGATGACCAGGTTTGGAAAATTACTTTTTTTTTCTACTTTCTGTCTGTGTGACGCGTGCATGAATGAATGATTTTGCAACTCTTGTGTACATGGTGGTTTTCCGATGTCAAATTTCCTGTTCTTGCCGTGCAGGACTGTGTCGGGGGTCAAAATGAAGAAAGAGTACAGAGAATTCATCCAAGAAAATAAATGAGCGCTTAATCGAGCATTCATCTGGCGGATGTGATCATTTTGTAGTCCAATTTTGTTCCTCGTTAAACTGGTTAGTCAAATAAAACCCTATATTTTTACATAATGGTATATTATCGTGCATAGTTCCTAGAGCAATTTTCACAGATTTACAGGCTCCAATCTTTCATTTTCTTTCAACTTGTATGACTGGCGGGGGTGAACCACTGTGCAAACTGATGCACGCCGGCCGTATAATCCGTAGCCACCCTCCACCAAATCCTTCATCGAAGTGCTTGTTTTACTGCATCATATGAATACAATCACCCATGGAGCAGGATAAAACTTTGGATATTCATCATGGACACAGTGGAGTTGCAGGGTACAAACAAAGCTGTCTTCTCTGATTATATAAAAATCCTTTGCAGCTTCATTTGTTGAATTCTTACATCCGAAGGAGAAAAGAGCCACGTCATCGCACGTGATTGGCATGATATTAACTGGGCTTGTTTTTTTGTCAATAAGTATCGTGGGCTCTTATTGTGACAGGTTTCAGTGGGGCAGGCAGCATGTTACGCTCGGATAAAAATGATTCGTTTGATATTATTTTTGTTTTTGTGGTTTAGGAGGGTTGTTGATACCGTTTTGTTTTAATCGATACATTTCGTATCCATAAAAAAAGGATATAAAACAACGTTATTTTTATCTTGATTTTAATTTCGGCCTGTATCTGAAATACCAGTCAAATATTGGCCGAAACACCCCCGTATTATACCGGTTGTGCCGTTTCGGTCTTGAAAAAAATCAAAGAATTAAATTAACAAAAAGGACAACAAATCAAGCCACTCTCCGGCAGGAACTTTGTATTTGACAATTATACCCACCTTATTTGCACTCGCTCTCCTTACAGGCAAATAATCAAAACCCGTGTTCCATGGTGATGCTTTCATTGAGAGATTGCTTGACAAGGAGTTTGAGTTGAGGAGATGTTGGGCAAGGATCGGGAACACTTGAGGATCTTTGGTTAACCTTTTAATTTGCTCCTCCGCTTGCCTTTTGCCGTCAAGATTCAAGAATTGAATCAGCAGCAGAGAAAGAAAGAAAGGGCGGCGGCTAGGTTTTTTACTTTGTTTTCTATTTTAAACTTTAAAGGGGTGTTCTTAATTTTCAAAATGTTTTTTTTTTTTAATTTAAAATATATATTAGAGGGAAGGGCTGGAAGCCTGGAAGTGAGAGCAATCGGGTGTGAGGTATGAATCTATAACTTATGGGCCCCGCACAATGATAAAGAAATAAAGTGAAGTAAAAAATAAATAAAGGGGGTAGTAACTAGCAGCACAATCACGGGTATATTCAACGTGCAGTTACTTAAGTCTTAAAAATTTGTTAATTTTTTTTTTTTTGTACATCAATCATCAAAATAATATAAAGATATATATAAAAAATTAATTTAAAAGAAAAATAATCTTTGACAAATTTGAATTGTGTTTGTTAATTTAATATTTTTTTCATATATATATATATATATATATATATATATATATATATATATATATAATTAATGAATTATATATGAACAGTACAACCCCAAAACGGCACTCCGAAACTGAAACGTTCTGTACTAATAGAAAAAACGAACGTCAACCGAAACGATATTGACAATTTTGGTTTAGGTTAAAAAAAAAACAGTTTCACAATTTTAGCTACTATTCAAAATAATTTTTAAAGTGTCTAGTTAAAACTGTGGTTGAGTTTGAGGTTAGTGAAAAATAGTTTCAAGTGTTTGGTTACCAAACTTTTCATATTGCTTTCAACTTGTGAAATTACTTTAAAGTGTGTGTATATATATTGTTTTTTAAATATTTAATAATTATAATAATAAAATATAATTAATCATTTAAGTAAATCTGACACTTGTTTTTATTCTCCCGTCAAACTACTTGTAATTTCATCACAAAATAAAAATCTATACGTGAAGGCCTCTGCGATCCCGGAATAACATATAGTAAAATATCATTTGAAACAAAATTAGTGTTGCGAGACAAAAATTATATTGTGATCTCCTTCTAATATATTTATTGATATTTTAATTAATTTTTAGATTATTTTAATATTAAAAATATATTTTTTATAAGAAAATATATTAAATAATAAATTAAAAAACCCCCCAACCCCACAATCATTTCCAGATATGCAATCATATATTAGTAGAAATATTTAGTTTTATATAGTAGAATATTTAGTTATTTATTTTTTAATATATATATATATATATATATATATATATATATATATATATATATATATATATCAACTATTTGATTTATTATTGATCAATAGATATAGTAGATAGTAGATATCTAGGTCATAAAACTGAAATGCCCCTTGACTTATGCAAAAACATAAAAAAAATAGTTATGTTGTAATTACAATATATAAAATGTGAAAAATCTAAAACACTTCCCACATAAGTTTTTTTCAAAGTTCATGGGAGTAACTGTGCTGTGTAATAAAGAGTGAAAACATTATTTTACCTCTGAACGTTTGTTATTGCATTATATTTTTCTAAAATATTTTTATATATTTCATATTAAACATAATTTAAACCACGTAGACAAAAGCATAGAGAAAAAACATACCTTAATTATTAAAATCATCTTCTATATTCTCTTCTTAGCGTTGCTTCCCAGGAAAGAATGAAATATACTCTGCCCATCGTCCAAGTTTCATAGCTCCGTGGATCACAATAAATATGAACAGCCCCCTCTCCTTCTCTTTTTATTGCTTCGATCAGCCCCCCAAATTTTATTCTCCTAATTTTGTGAAGAGACATGGGCCAGTCCTTGAAGAAATTAGCTCCTGGTACGGTTCTCTAGTCTTCTCTCTCTAGTGATTATTTAGAATTTTGATTGATGTTATTTTTGAAAGTTTTTTTTGTTTAGAGATGTATTAAAATAATTTTTTTTTTTTTAAGAAAATATTTTTGACATCAGCATATGAAATTATTTAAAAATATTTAAATTAGCGAAAAAAAATTCAATTTTGTTTTTGAAACACAATGTCAAACAAACACGGTTTTAATCTTGGAAATCTCTTTAAAAAACATCATATTATTATTGCTTATAAACAGATGCAAATGGAAATTGTATTATTAGAAGATAGGTGCAAATAAAAATTGTATAATTAAAAGATATCTTTCATGAACTCTTTTTCAGAATTTTTGTGTGGGATTTTCATGATTTGGGAGTTACTTATAAGAACAAATGAACTCCCACAGGGTTATTGTCGAATTCAAGCTATTTTAAGGCTAGGGCTTTGAATTTTGAAGTTGTAGATGAATTGCTTGGAGAGTTGTCAATACTGTCTAAAGAAACCGGTGCCAAAGAAAGTAAGAACAAGGCCTTGAAATCTTAAAAGTAAAGAGTTTTCTCTTACCAAGAAATCACAGAAACATCCCTACCTTCCTATGAAGCTTCTTCACACACTTGAGATTCGATTTGTTTATATTTTTTTTTTCTCTTGGAGTTGGTTCTGTCAATAGATGAAATAAGAGAATTAGCGAAATATTTGTTGATTTTTTTTTGCAAATTAAATAATCATACGAGAAATCAGGCTAACAACACTTTGAAAATGAATGGATGAATGCAGGAAGTGATGAAAACAAGGAAAGGGAAATAGGGCAGATAATAGAAGGTAGCTATGAAAAGTATTTTGGAGAAGAAGCTATCAAAAAATCGTCGAGGGAAGTGACGACCTCTGCTTCATATTTCACTCGAGCAGTATGCGAAATCGTCGAGTAAATATATATACATTGACCTTCTTCTTGCATTATATGTTGATATCTTGGATTTTTGAAAAATAATTAATTTTCATTAGGACTTGGGATTAAATTAATTACTTGTTTTATTTTAACAGACAAATTAACACGAGCCTTAACAGCACGCAACTCCGTCTCCCAAAAGTTGAGATACTCAAGGAAATTTATGAAGTAAGCATTAGAACTGTCTTCTCCTTTATATTTTATTGGTTATAAGGATCGGTATCATGTAGAATATATATTTTTTTTAATTCTTCTCTTTATTTATTCTAAAATTAAGTTACACACATTTTAAGATTTTTTTAAGACTTTGAGCTTGGTTCAAAATTATCAATCCCTGCTCAATCATGAACAAGAGAGGTTAACCGAACCAGTAAAAAATAGTGTTGTTTTAAGATATTTTTTAAAACAAGTTAAAAAACAATGTGGTTTTGAATGAATAGATAAATAAAAAGTCAAATCAAGTTTTGAACTGGTAAATTGGATTATAGGTTGACCCACCAGGTGAGTTAAGTTTAACCTAATCAACTCTTACTCGGTTCAATTTGAAATTCAATGGAAATAATATTGTTTTGATCTAACTGATTGAGTGCTAAAACTAGACGTGTTAATTATGTTTAAATAATGAAAATATTAGCCTACTCAAATGATAAATATGGCCTATTATTGATAATTATAATAAAATTTGAATGCAGAAGCACTACCTTAACAAAGGACAAAAGCTGGAGAAGGAGGAGTTCCGGAATATTCTCCAAAAAATAATAATTCAATCAGGGTTTACAGGTTTTGGCTCGAAAGACACATTCCTCTTCATCTTTGGGATTCCTTTAATCACATACTTCATCAAGCAACGAGTAGCCCCAAAATCGATCCCAAATGAAGTCTTCATCCCTGGAGTCACCTCTGCCTCCGTTTACCTTCTTGCTAAACTTAACAAGACATGAGCATACCTCAGAATCATGCGTGATGTTGTTGGTCCATTCTTTGTCTTTCCAGTTCATTCGCTCATGAAAAAATTGCACGTGATGGCACTTTCAACGAGAGAGAGTTTGATTGGTGTGTAAAAATATGATGCTTTCAAATACTATCGAGCTAAATGAGTGTTCTTTCTTTTCTGATTATCGCGTAAATCCTTTGTCATGATTTTGACGATTGGATCTTCACACTAAAGCTTGCATAGTGCTCGACATGCAAGAGATAGCTACGTTTTATATACGCTGGAGATACTGAAACTGACGATGGACCTTGCCTTCGGAGAGCAGATATGGATCAGCTTCTTCTAGACCCTGCCATGTCAATCTTAAAATCTTCGCACCATTATGATTCAAAGTTTTCTCCTGATAACCGACCCCGCCATCGTCAACCAAAATCGACCATCCAGTCCAAGCTTTATGATGTATATACAGCAGCACATGAATCCTCCCTTAAAGTCTAGTTCCTAATCTAGTACTTGCACATGAATCTATATATGGCCAAAGTATACACTTCCACAGCGTGTTTGCTTGTTTATTTATCAAATTGTTGCAGAGCCAATACAAAACTATAATCCTATTCAATCCACAGGCCATTTGAATGAATCCAGTTGATCTTGTAATATGTTTACTTCTACTAATCATATCCAAAAAAGATAACCGATGAAATAGTATGTGTGTGTGTGATGAATAATGACATTGAAATCAAGAGTTGGTGGGCAGAGACCATTCGTTGCAACTTGGAAAAAGCAGTTTCAAGTTTACACAATCATGTATCATGAGACTTCAAATATTTGTTTATGACAGCTCAAACACAAACCTTGTTCATAAACCTTGACAAAGTCGATCTCTAAATATTGATGGCAGCACAGACAAGCAAATCTTAAACTATGAAAACTCCAAGGCAGCTCACAAACTACCTACTGTTTCCAGCTGCGCCTCACAGGAAGTATGGCAATAAGTAGCATTCATTCTCTTCTGACATACTGCTTTTCCTCTAAATACACAAAATTGCTACTATTTCATTCCACAAGACAGAGGACACTGAAAGAACCCTACGTTTCCATGCACAGGTTATGGGCCAATTCATCCCGTCAGAAAAAAGAAACATCAATAGCGCACGCATACTCTGTCCGCTTAATGATTGCCATTCACAGAGACCTCAATTATTGGTGCAAGCTGTTTAAGAAACAAGAAACCCACTCAGCTAAGTCACATAGAATGAATGTTGCACAGTGCAAATAAGTAATCAGCACTCAAATATTTTAAGGGTACAAAATCAGGTTAAGATGTCAGCAAGACACCTAAATCAAATATAAAATTCACTCCTTCACTAAAGGACAATCATTCACTAATTTCTGTTTCATGAAGGCATCGGATCACATGTGAGGTTATTAGTCAACCTTCTTTAAACTCTGTCTATTTATGTGCACACTCCAATTCACCGCTGTAACTGCAAATTAAAAATGACCTTCACTTGCTCAAATAAGGACATTATCTGTGTTGAAGTTTATTCGCTAGTCCAGGGCATTGTCGAATTCATTTTTTTTTTCAAAACAAAATAAAAATGCATGACCTCTAACTCACAATTACCTGCTTTGCACGAGCCCAAAAAAAATGTTCCAACTTGATGTACAAAATAACTGTACAAAATCATGTTCATTGCTCACTTTTCTCTTAAACTCTTAAATTAGGGGAAAATGTTAAGAATCCAAAAGACTCCAACCATTGACAGCATGATCAAAACAAACCAAACAATAAAATCCAACCGAATGCCTTTCTTGTGCCTGTTGCCAAGTTATAGAGGTTATACCAGGCAGATCACTCTCGCATTCAAATACATTACAGCATGAATGTGCATGGAAAAAATGGCAAGCATTTGCATTGGAAGAATTGGTAGATATAGATGCAGAAGAGACAGAGACAGACCTGTTTAAAAGAAAGCACCAGCAATACTCCAAGACCAACCATTCTCCAATGAAGACTTCAACATTCACAGCACTGCAGAGATGAAGATTACTTGGTCATGCCAAGCAAACAGAGAGTCCACCCACAAAACATTCTTCATAACCCAACGAAGAAAATGGATCAGTGAGATCTTAAAGTAAAGTTTGTTGCAATGTATACTTCACTATATTGTCATCAATCACAAAACTACCATGAACTTACCATCTGCGTCCTCTTAATGATCTCACAAAGAAATGGCCATACAAAGTAACTACCATGATACTGCTGCAGCAAGGGAAGAGACTGCTAGCCTATTTTTGCATGTTGCTGCTGCTTCCACTCCTGGTATAGTTTCAGATGAGCAGGAAGCTGGTGGTTCAACCAACCATTCTGGCTTTCAATTTTCATAGGAACTGTTTGGAGTTGCTTGCCAGGAAATGGAAACATTCCTGTTCCTGCTAGGCCATCGTTAGCTTTGGTGTGATGACAAGATTGTGCAGGGTGATTGATAGTATTGTTAAACACAGTTGCTTTTGCTGGTGATGGTGGCTGATATCCATCAAGCCAGCTATAATCATCCATATGCAAATCATAGTTCTCCTGATTAATGCCAGATAAGATCTCACATTCAGCCTTAGGAGGAACAGAGCTAAATCCAGGTGGAGGACCAAGGTGATGAACAGGACGGGTTACTGGATTCAATCTTGAACTAGCTGAGAACGCTGATGATGCCTTCAAGGAAAGACTATCAAAACCAGAGAGAGAAGACATGAATGGCTCAGATTTCAAGTGTACTGCAGTATCAGAAACCTTGGCATGTACCAGGTTGCCAGCACTGGGATTCACAAAGAGTGGAAGAGGAAGTGAAACTGCAGAAGGCTGCAAAACTACCTGGTTTTCTTGCAACCCAGTCTTCATAATGAGCCCATTCTCCACCAAATTGAAGTTGTTCAACCCATTGGCTTTAGTTGGCCATTTTGAAACATTGGGTTGCAATGCTTGAAAATGCAAGGGGGCAACAGAGGCAGGAGATTTAGGGCCAACTATGCTTCTATTGAAACCATTTGACGGATAATGAGAATCACAAGGAACAGGAAAAGATCCTATAAAGCTTTCCTTGTTGCCTTGAGAGGCATTACTTGGAACCTCAAAAGTAGACAACTCAAGAGCATTGACATCAAAGTGCCTATCAGTCACCAATGGCTTAAAAACAATCACCTCATCCTCTTCTTCCCCATCCATGTATAATGGAGTCTGTTCCACACTTGATTTTTCCACAGCTGGATAATTTTGCCCAAAAACATTTAAAGACATTTGGAGAGATGCAGCAACCTCAAAATTATGAGCTGTTTGAGGATCAGCACCAATGGCAAATTTCTTTGACTCTAAGTCAAAATACATGCCTTGCTGCCCAACCTGAACTAGGCTTACAAGAGCTTTTCCAGCATATATAATCCTCTGAAGACGTGCTTTTTTCTCCTTGACACCAACATCACTTGTTACAGATTGCTTCCTTGAAAAATCAAGAATCAATTGTGCTGGAGCAAGAGGCAAAAACCCTCTCAATTCGAAGTCCTCCCACAGTGCAAGCCTGTTGGAGGTTTCACTTTCATCATAGCTGCTCATGTTGGAGAAACAAGCATCTTCTCCATCCACATCAATGAGCATGGTTTTATTTGACAGAAGCCTGTTCAAAAAAGAAATACAATTCTCCCAAAAGTACAATCTAGCAGCAGCTTGATGCTCTTCCACTTCGATTCCAGTAGCAAAATCTGGATGACAGGCTAACCACTCCAAAAAAATCAGCACTCCAGGCAACAAAAAGCTAGTCAAAGGATCATTCAGTTGCGTGCATCTCTTAACAATGAGCCCCATCAACTCAAAGATGGCAGTAAAAGCATTCTGAAGCAAAACTGAGCGTTGCAAGTTGTCAGCATATGAATCAAGCTTAGCTTCCCGATTCACATTATAGACCGTGAATATAAGAATGGATATGAGCCTAACAATCACAAGCCCAATATCCTCTGCACTTGAACCAAAATTGTACTCTTCTTTTGGCCCAGATGACAGAAGTTCAAGCAAGTCACTTTTGACCACTGAAAGAACCTCTTCAAAAGTCTCCAAACTGGAAAAACAAAAGGCAAAAAGGTCAGATGACCAGGGGAAAAAAACACCAATCCTATAACATATCATGGTAACATACCTTGTTCGTGTAAATAGAATGCCATTTAGTCGGACAAATCGAATTCTGAAAGCTTTTAAAGTTTCAGGAATACTGGATGTGTTTTTCTTTAGAGCACTTGCATCTTTTTTATTGTCTTTCACGGGAGACATTCTGCTACCTCTGCCTCTTCCTCGCCCTCTCCTACCGATTTGCCTTGTTGCATTCTTTGTCAATGAAGCTTTGGCATCCCCACAGAGCTGGGAAAAACTTTGACGATTCTGTCAAGGGAAATGAGGTAATGATCAATGCATGCCTTCTAGATTCTAGAACCATACATTTTCCTGCCCTAGTACTTTTCTCCTCTCTTTTGTTATTACCAAATGTTCCATTTTCAGAAGAAAAAAATTTGAAGGGGACTTACCTAGACAAAAAAGAAATAAATGAAGACTTCAATTATTTCAGTACCTAGTACATATATAACAAAATACCTTCTCAAATTCAATAATTAAGTTATCTCTGGCAGTTGAGAAGGGGTTGTCAATGGCTAGACTCCTAAAGTAACAGTATATTGCTTCAAATTCACCCCCTGAATAGGTAGCTAATATTCCAAGCTGAGATAAACAGAACACAAGTTAATACAAAGTAGCAAATTGATAGGCTAACCTAAAAAGGAAGGGTATAGAAAACCACGAATCTTGTGAAATGAGAACCACATCGGGTAATAATGAATTAAAAAAGTAAACCTGATGGTGAGGGTTGCCACTTGAAGGCCACAATGAAGAAGCTTGCTTATAGTAACTTGACGCAGCTGAAAAATCTCTGGTTTTTGAGTCTCCTTCACCATATAAGCCTTTATAACGTGAAAGGTCACCAAGGTAAATCAGACAACGGTGGCAGGAAATCAGGCCTTTCCTCATCATAGTAGCTTTATTTCCTTCTCCAGACATAATATTCTGACTCTCTGCATTATCTGAAAAAGAAACTAGAGGAAGACCACACTTTGCTCTGACTTTCAACATTAAGTCATGATAAAATCCAGTTGCTTCAGACAGAAAGGTTTTAAACTGAGAACGAATTTTTGTAATTCGTTCAGGTCTTGCAACCATTGTTCCATTCTGAGATGTAACCGAACCATTTGAAGCTAGAGCAGCTTTGCAATGAGTTCGAAACTCCTCAATACGCCGGTAATGCAACTGCCACAAAGCATATTCTATTTCATATTGCTCAGAGAAAGCATGGTCTTCTAGGATAATTGCTTCATAATTATCTCGCATCTGTTGCCAAACAGTAAAATCTGATGGAATTCTTGCTTGGGCTGACCTCCGAAGCCTATTCCCCAACTCAACATTCTGCAGTTATATGACACAAAGGTCATTCACTTATTCTAAGCTCAATCAGAAAGACACAGAAGCCTGAACTATTTGACTCATTTTTTGGTGAGATAACAAGCATGCATACATACAAGAACTTTTTAATCTCTGTAACTTGTACTGTTAGTTGAATTTATGCTCTGCCAACAGTAAGTGTGATTGAAGTTACTTTTCAATTTGTTTTTCACTTGGAAATGCATCAAAATAATATTTTATTTATTTTTATTTTAAAATTTATTTTTTGACATCAGCTTATCAAAACAATCCAAAAACACTAAAAAAAAATAATTTGAATAAAAAAATCAACATTTGATGAAAAGACGGTTCAACTACAACCACAAACGGGGTATCGGACATGTAACATATAGGGTACAAAATCCTTCAAATTCCTCAGCACCTCACTCATCAAAAACCTAGATAACTGAAAGAAAGAAGCATGTTAAAGTATCCAAGGTAAAAATAAATGTCTGAAGTGAGTGCTTTGATACTCACAAACCCTTTGCAAACGTTTGATAAAGATATAAAGTATACCCTAGTTATATGGAACTAAAAACACCTGCCAACCAATTTGTAGTCCCCTCTCCCCCAAGAACTTTGGACTTATTTTAATGTATTTAGAATTTGTTCACTTCATGCTTGTCAAATTTCAAATTGATGACATGTCTATAACACTCTTAACATTCAATTTCCATCCAGCACAAGTACATGGACTAGCTAGTTGCAGTGTAGATAGAGTAGTTACTCGTATCTAATTGGCTTAAAGAATTATCATAACTTGAAATCGCCCCTGAAACAAATAAAGATTATTTTGGTTTCTTCTTTTGAATTCATCTGATGGCACAGTCAAGAGGCAGGATATCACATTTCTCGTATTCATGTTTGATGGGGTGTCACACAGAAATACACAAATATCAGCAAGACTCGCAATTACAGCAAAATAATATTACAGCATCCTACACACAAACATCTTACATAATATCAGCAAGAGTCTATCACAATTGAATACTATCAGCCTTCTTTTTTATCAACACGTACTATTTCATAATCCCATAGTAACACTTTCCGCAGAGAGTTTCAAATTTGCAGAAATTATTATTCAATGATTAATCAAACCCAAAACACCATAAGTAGACATGAATTCAAAGATAATGTAACACATCATCAACCTCGATTCTCAAAACGGGAAATTCAAATAAACAACAACAAACCTTGTCATAAAGACGTTGAACACGGCCCCGTGATGAAAGATCCACTGGATTATCCATCGGAACCGTCATTGTTCATCAAAAAATTGCCACCAGATTTCCCCTGTAAATCGTACAAGAAACACCAATGAAAAGATCATTCCAGTCTATCAATTATAAACTATAATGCTAAAATCACGACGAAAACACAGATTGAGGGCTTGATTAACAAATTGGGAACGTTGTTAATGATTGTGATAAACATTCTAGAATGCGTGGAATTATTATTTACTAATCGAAAAAATCGAAGCAGTTGAAGAAATAAAGAAAATTAAAGATCGATCAAACCCTAAATTATAGTTAGGGTAGGATAAATTTAAAAAAAAAAACAAGAAATTAGATTAAGTAATTATTTTTATACCGTGTTTCTTGAACTTTATTTGAAATGAAGATCGAGAACGCGAATTTGAGTGCTTCGAATGAGAGAATACTTGTGGGAGAATTTGTTTATTTTATTTCTGAGGCGGAAATAATGGGTTTGGAGCCTTTGGGCGATCAATTGTTTTAAATATTTATTTTCAGAGATGTTGGGTTTGGATTTTTGGCTTTTGATGATTTACCACCGCCACAGGTCAAACGGGGAGTATTGATGGAGGGCTTTTCTATCATATAAAGGCCTTTGGGCTTTTAAGCTATAACCAATGCAATTTGCTTTCTCTAGTTTAGTTAATTGAAAACGAATTAGTAAAAGAATAATACAGAAAAGCAAAATGGGTGCTTAATGGTTATTTTTAAATAATATTTTCAAAATATAAAAAAAATATTTCATAATAAAAAATATTTTCTTACAAAAGCGTTTTGCCACCAAACACAAAATGGCCCTAAATTTGTCTTCTTCTTTTTTCTGGTCCAAATCTCTTGAAATATGTCCATCCGTCCATGACATAGCATTTACTTTTTTTAAATTGAAGCAGAAAAAATCATCCAAGAAAAATATAGTTGACTCGACAAAGTTAAAAAAAAGAAAGTGACAAGACCATATTATTTTGATAAAAAAAATAATTGATATGAATTAACCCGATAATCCATGTATTGATCCGATATTCCAAAATCAATTTCTTTTTTTCATTTCTCACTAGAGATACATGGATGTAAATTAATTGAATGAGCGTAATGCTTGTTTGGGCTCGAGTTGCGGTTCAATTAAAATATTTTTTAATACTTTTGAATTATTTTGATATGTTTTTATAAAACATAATCTTTAAAATATTTTAATATATTTTCAAAATAAAACATTTTAAAAAACAATTTTTACTATATTTACATTATATCCCCAAACAGGCCTTGAACTCGAAAAGCTAACATCCTACAATCTTCTTGATAGCGAGATGTTCAGCCCAAGTATAGGATGGATAGCTCCAGGCCTCTAGCATATAGAATTGTTGAGGGACAAATAAAAATAAATGTATTGAAAAGTCGAGGTTATGTCATATGTGGATGAAAATCATGCGGCGGTAGATGGTGCCAGAGGTGGGGCGTGAAAAAGACTCGCGTCCTGTATGTAAGCTCTTGTGACCCACAATAGAAAAAGCATACTTCAACGGGGCTCTTTCGGACCGGTGGCTCTTAAGATCTGTAAAGGTCCATGTTTTCGGGCCGCTAGAAACATATTCGTTTCCCTTTGATCTTTATTTTTATTTTATTTCATTTTATTTCCTTGGGTCAAAGAGACTAAAGTTGTGCCTAGAATATTTGGTGGAGACGGGGAGTATCCCTCAGCATTCGCGATTATTTTTTTGAAACCAGTGAGGATTGGACACCTGGCATTTAGATCAATGCATTGAATTCACCCGTAAAAGCACCGTAAAGCCACAGTCTAGCAAAATGTTTAGCTACTGATCTAGCTGCTGTGAAAATGAATCTAGTTTTTAAAGTATAATTGATTTAAAAATGCATCAATTATTTTAAAATGCTATTAAAATTAAAAACAAATCAAACTCTTGAATATTAAATCTTTCACTCATAATTGATCTCGCATCATGACAATAATTCCACTTTAAAGATATTTCTTTTCTATTTTTAAACCTAATAAAATAATATTATAATAGATGGATAGTGCAATTTGTACATGGATGTTGGCCCTGTCATGAGAAGGGGAGAAAATTGGGAAATCCAATGTTTATCTGACTCCGGCTTTCCTTGCCATTTTTAGTCCTCCTAGATGCCTGTTAATCACGCATGACGTCATGCTGATCAGAATAAATCTAGCTGGAGAGTTGAAATTGCACGTGACAGTGAGATTAAAATTTAACAAGGGTGCTTGATTGCATATTAGCAATGTAAGTGTAAGGGTTAGGTGGTGATAGCTACAGGAACAAACAAGCGCCGAAGGCGTGCTGGAAAAAAATGCCAGAGGCTCATGGCACAGCAATCCACGTCATAGAGTGGAAAAATAAGATGGAGATGATAAGATAAAACTTGTTTTTTTTTTTTTTATATATATAAAAAAAACTTTGACACGTTATTCAAGAAAATAAAATATGTGAATTTTGATACCAGTTATTTATTAAAATATATAAAAAATTGCAATTCATTAATATTAAATTAACACATAAAATAATTCTTGTAACTGTTTAAAAGTTTTGTTACGGCTGATTATTAAAATATATTTTGTTTAGAAAATATATTAAAATGATATTTTTTTTATTTTTTAAATATTTTTTTAACATTAACATATGAAAATATCTAAAAATATTAAAAAATAATAATTAAAATATTTTTTTTTTAATTTTTCAAAAGTAATTTTGTAAAATAATGAGAAACAAACTCTCAATTAAAAAAAAAACATGTGAAAGTGTGTCTTTGCATCGATCAAGGAGCAGTGGATAAATAACAAAGCCGCCCTTGTTACTAGAATAATAGAATAAAACAAATAGTCATGTAAATCCGAAAAACAAGCTGACGTGACAAACTGACAAGCTAGAAAAGATTTCCGTATCATTGTCAGCGTGAGTGTGTGCTGGTTTACAGCTGCGACAGAGCACTGTCGCCACAATTTCCTTGCCACGTTCGTACTAGAAAACAATATTATATTTACTTTGTTTTATTTCTAAACTATCATATTTACTATTTTATTTTTAAAATAAGCTTTAAAACTGTATTTAATTATGTTTTGAACAACAGGGATGTGTGTGTAATTCTTTTATGTTATTAAGAATCAATCACTCCATTATTTTTTAATTAACCTATCTATTTAATTACTTTAGTGTTTGTTTTGTATAATATTTTTAAAAAATATCTCTTATCTAAAAATATATTAAAAATATTATTAAAACTAATTTTTTGTTCAGCTTGTTCAGGTTAAAAGCCAGAGGATCGACACCCTGCTAGATTCCCTAACATCACTGGACCTCCCAATCATTGTGAGGAGAAAAAAGTGATAGGCTTGGGGAAATCCTTGAATTCCTTCTAGAAATAACCTAATCCAATGATTAATCTGGAATCTGCCTGACAAATAACCTCTCAACAACCTCTACTCACGCCATAGCTAAACCCTCCTGTCGTCACAGAGAAATCCATTGTTCTTCAAGCTACACGAGCTTGACGAGAGAGTAGATATCAAATGGTTTTTCAAGATAATTGGAGAAGGATAAAATAGGAACAAAGAGCAAGCTTAGTAGAAAAAAATAAAAATAAAGAGACCACCCTAAAAAAACTTCCTCTCTCATAGAGATAAATTATCATCATTACATTTAATAGATAATATTTTTTTTTGTTTTTATAAATATTTTTAAAATAAACTAATCTAATTTGAATTTAAAGTTAAATAATATACGAATTAGCTCCATTCAATCAATGATTGTAAAAATATATAAAAAAAGTTAAAAAAAAGAAATGTAAAAAGAGATTGAATTATATATACATATAGTTATAAAGAATTTCATTGGTCATATGAAAAGCTAATCTTCATTTCAAATCTTCTAGTTGTATTTAAAAATTAAATTGATGATTTTTTTAATAATTTAAGCCGACAACCAAGTAAATACAGAAAATCTAAAAAAAGTGAAAAGAAATGAAGGCAAAAAGTAAATGCATGTTTGATATTTCGTTTTAAGGATATTTTTTAATACTTTTAAATTATATATTACTATTCTCATTATCTCATATCAAAATTAATTTTTAAAAACTAAAAAAATATTATTTTAATATATTTGTTTTAAAAAATAATCTTACGACATCACCAAACAAATTTTAAAAGAAGAGCAGTGTGGTAACTTAAGTAGCAGCAGGGGAGAGAAGTGAAGAGAAGAGGCGCGGGTGGTTCCGGTTCTTTCTCTTGTTTTATCCACCTCTCAAAACAACCTTCCTCATTTCTTCTCCACTCGATTCACACACACAAAAAACGCACTCACGCTCCTTCCTTCTCTCTCACTCACTACCCTCTCTCATGGCTTCTCTTCAATTACCATTAATCTCTCCGATTCCGCAACTCGTCCATGCAACAACACCGGACTCAGCTAATAAGAGCTTACTATTTGTTGATTTTGTTGGACTTTACTGTAAATCGAAGAGAACTAGAAGGAGAATCGGAGCTACCTCTTCTTTTTCTTCGAGTCTCTCTCGATTTGCTAACAAAAAGAAGTCCTCCTGTCCAGTCAACGCCACTCTCAGTGTTGACCGTCGTAATATCTCACCGCCGTCTCCTCCTCCTCCTCCTCCTCCTGATTTGAAACCGAAGGTATTTTTATGTTTTTTAACCCGTTTTACTTCTTAAGCTGAAATATATATATTTTTTTAAAAAGAGACGTATTCGTTTCGGTTTTGTTGGTGTTTTCAATTTTTTTAATCCAGTTTTTGATTATCTAATGATTTTTAGTTATTTTTGTAGTAAAAATATTTTTATCATTCTATACTACGATAATAATCAGCTATTTCATTTCAAAAAAAAAAAAAAAACAGCTATTTGTTTGCTTTGGAGAGTAAGAAATGTAGACAAGCAATACAGTACCGAAGGTACTATAAACTTTATGCTGTTCAACTGTAACTACCAATAGTTATGGTATACGAGAGAGAGAGACAGATAAGGAGAGAAAAATTATATATAGGCCTACCAAAATTCCTTGTGTCTTTGTTATGCCGTAAGCATTGGTAGTTATAGCTTGAACACCATAGATTTTTTCTCATATATACTGTTCCGTTAGGTTCATTTTTGATTGATTATTTATATATGGACAATAGGTAGCAAACTTGGAAGATATAATATCAGAAAGAGGAGCATGTGGAGTTGGATTTATTGCGAATCTGGAAAACAAGCCGTCCCATGCGATTGTTAAGGATGCACTTTCAGCTCTTGGCTGTATGGAACATCGTGGAGGTTGTGGAGCAGATAATGACTCTGGTGATGGTTCAGGACTAATGACTTCGATTCCGTGGGAGCTATTTGATAAGTGGGCTGAGAGTGAAGGGATTGGTTCTTTTGATAAATTGCATACTGGTGTTGGGATGATTTTTTTCCCTCAAGATGATATCCATATGAAAGAGGCAAAAGAAGGTATCTGCCTGAAGTGGTTTGAATCCGTTTAAGTTTATGTGCTTAGCGAATGAATGCTTGTTCGTTATCTCATTTTTTATGCTTCGTAGGATGGTGCATTTAGTTTATTGAATTATATACGTTGACTTCTTTTTTTTTAAAATAAATAAATTATATTGGGCTGAATTTGGTTTTCTTGTTGTATTTGATCTAAATGAAGATGGTGTTTTTCTTTCTGCTATGTTAATGCACAATTCATTTGGTTTTATCTTGCCAATGTGAGTGCCCTATACCCTTGTCATAGATTTTGGTTGATGGTCCTCACCCCTAAAAGGTCTCTGCCTAGGGAAGGATAAACATACCTGGCAGTGAAGCACAGAGCTGGTATCTTTTAAGATTTCCGTGTTGTCTAATGTTTTCCATCTTCATCCCTAAACATGTGTGTAATGTATATACGTTCTTCTATTTAGCAGTCTCTCTCTCTCTCCTCATTCTCTTCTTTTTTATTTTCCTGTTTAGCAGTCTGATGCTTTTGTTCACCTTAGCATCAATATGATTAACCGTACTCTTCTTGTTTTGCAGTGATTGTAAATATTTTTAAACAAGAGGGCCTTGAGGTGCTTGGATGGAGGCCTGTTCCTGTAAATACATCTGTAGTTGGTTTTAACGCAAAAGAAACCATGCCCAACATAGAACAAGTATTTGTTAGAGTTATTAAAGAAGAGAATGTCGATGACATTGAACGAGAACTGTATATCTGCCGGAAGCTGATTGAAAGAGCGGCAAACTCAAAAAGTTGGGGAGATGAGCTTTATTTCTGTTCTTTGTCCAATCAAACAATTGTTTATAAGGGAATGCTTCGATCTGAAGTTCTTAGGCTGTTTTATTATGACCTTCAGAATGATATCTACAAATCACCTTTTGCCATTTATCATCGAAGGTATAGCACAAATACTAGTCCCAGATGGCCTCTTGCTCAACCCATGCGGTTTCTTGGTCATAATGGAGAGATCAACACCATACAGGTTATAAAATTCTCTACAGTAATGCAATGTAGTTGGCATTTAGAGGTATTTTCTTATCTTGATTCTAAAATGTATTCAGGGTAACTTGAACTGGATGCAATCACGAGAAGCCTCATTGAAATCTTCTGTTTGGCATGGTCGAGAAAATGAGATCCGTCCTTATGGGAACCCAAAGGCATCAGACTCTGCTAATCTTGACAGGGCAGCAGAAGTAAGAGCTGCTACCTTTATGCTTACATGATTTCCTCAACCTTCATCTGCAGCTACTTGAGAAGATTTCTCCAATTTCTTATGCCCTTTTCTTTTTTATCATAGTGGGACTCACTTGAGTATTTAACATATACTCTACTCACATATTTTTTAATAGATATCACTAGCAAGAATTGAATGAGGAAACTTTATCAGTTGGAATCTTTAAAGTTTCAATAATACATATCAAGTGCAATTCATTTTAGTTGGGCCAACTTCTCTTTGGATTACCCTTTTTCATTCTTAAAGTTAGAAGTTGATAATGTTGTCACTCTTTTTTTTGGCACCATGAAGGAATAATTCTTGACCCTCTTTCTATGCTTAAATGAAAACCATGGTATATGGGTGTTTGTTTGATGAATAATCATTATCGCCAGGATTATTAACTAAAACCGATACATGCGATGGGGTGCAAGCCACAACAAAGGGGGGAAGTGTGTTTGGTGTAGACCCAATTTAGTACAGTTTAATTGGTAAATTTTTGATATCTTCTTTAGCTATTCTTATGTAGCCCTTCTATGTTTGACTTTTCCTACTCTTCTCCTTTTCAGTTGTTAATAAGAAGTGGGCGCACTCCTGAGCAGGCGTTGATGATTCTCGTACCAGAGGCATACAAGAATCATCCAACTTTGACAATCAAATATCCTGAGGTATTTTCTGTTGTTGACTTGAAGTTCCAATTAAGCTGCAAGTTGACTTCGACAATTGTTTCCTTTTGAATGCTAAACTAATTGAACTAAGTCATAGAACATGATTTATTGTGTCAACATCATAAATCTCTTCTTAGATACCAAGTTTATTTTGGGCGTTGTTCCTTCTAGAATTTTGGCAGTCATGCCTTTTCTGCCACCTTAATCTATGTATTTGCTGATTCTTTCTTGAATTAAATCGGTGCTGATAGTGTTTCATCATTGATACTAAGTAAATATGGAACTGAAAAAGTTGACCGTGATTGTAATTTAAATCCCCCCCTCATAAATTTTATTGCAATTACATAAAGGCAATCCATAATTTGTTAGTTCTATGTAGGTTGTAGATTTTTATGATTATTACAAGGGTCAGATGGAAGCTTGGGATGGACCTGCTTTACTCTTATTCAGGTAAATTTCCAGACATCTTGTACTACCTAGGGGTGTCAGGAGTTTATGGCAGCACATAGAGACCTATAGTAAAGAGCTACAAATGATGATTGATGTGCCCACCCACAATTTGAAAGTGTCTTTGATTTTGGTTTTAATATCTAGTCATTTTAAGCATAGTTAAAAACATAGAGCCATGGAATTAGGAGGATTGTTCTATTTTATTTCAAATGCGATGGTATAATTAGAACTAAGGGGTGCATAATAACATCAAGTTTCCCATTAGAATTTCCTTGGAGTCAATTATGATGTAAAATAACAATTTGCTTGCTTATAAACTTGGAAATGCTCGCTTGCAAGAACATGTATACATACACGTATGTAGTGGTCTAGAATAGAATATTGAACTTTTGTTATGAACTTTATAATTTAATGTTTATTTGTTCCAACTTTTATTACTGACTGTTGTTGTTTTATTTCAAACGGCACAGTGATGGAAAGACAGTTGGGGCATGTTTAGATCGGAATGGCCTTCGCCCTGCTAGATATTGGCGGACAATAGACAATTTCGTCTATGTTGCATCCGAGGTGTGTTTCACATTAATAGAAAATCTAAAACGGGTGGAAGTTTTACTATAGCTTCACACAAATTATTATAGATTGTTATAATGAAATTACTTTTTTATATTCGAGTAGAGAAAAATTTAAGCCTTTAAACTGTTTTTTTCCTCCCATTAAAAGATTATTTTAGAGGTAACACTGTAAAAATACTTTTTTACCTCTAGAGTCAATAAAATTTAAAACTGTTGACAAAATGATTTCTTGACTTTTCATAAGTTTCGTAATGTTAAAAATACTTATTTGCCTTCAAGATTAAAAAAATATTGAGCTGCTGGACAAGAGTGTTTCAACTTTTTTCATTTTCTAAATATAGTGAAAGCATGTTTTTAGCCTTAGAAAACATAAAAAACCTTTGCTTTAGGGTTTTTATTTGGTATTTTCACAAGGGTATTTTGTGTAAGTAAGAAGGCCATGAGGAGTGTTTTAGTATTTTTATGTTTTTCTTTTAAAAAATTTAATAAAAAAGCTACTGGCTTTTTTTTTTTTTGCCTTGTATAGGTTTACAATGATTGAATTGTCATTGATGATTGATTGTTTTCTTCTTTTTCTTTCATTTGTCTCCAAATAGCTAAAGTATAGAATTATTCTCTTTGTTTGTTGTTTTTCAATTTCAATCCTTATACTTTAAATTTTTTATTTCATCCATATTTTTTTTATGAATGTATTTTTTTTCAATTACTATCTCACGTTTTGTTTTTCATTTTTGTCCTTATTCTTTCAATTTTCAATTTTGTTTTTATTTATTTTATAGTGTTTATCCTCTTCAATACATCCTTATTTTTGGTTGGTGTTTTAGAATCCATCCTATTAGTTTAAATTTCTTGATTTTGGTCCTTTTTTCTTTTGTTAAAGTTTTATTTGTTTTCAATTGAGGCCTTCAATTCTAATTTGTGTATATGATATTTTTTGATATGATCTTTCTGCTATTGATTTCTTCTTTTTTTTGCTTGACCTCTTTATTAAATTTTTATAGTTTTTAATTTTATCCTTCAAATCAAATCTATAGTTTTTTTTTCAATAGTTGTAATATTTATTTTAGTTTGATCTCTTTTCTTTTTTATTCGTATCATTTGCTCTAATGTTAGTTTTTATTATTCTTGTTTGATCCTATTATTTTTATTTGTTTCAAATTTATTTTATTTATTTATTTCAATAATAATAATAATATGAATAATGATAATTGTAGTGGCTATAGTAGTAGTAATAATAATAATAACTATAATAAAGATAATAATACTGACAATATTATTAATAATACAACTAATAGTGATGACAATGTTAATTATAATGATAATAATTAAATATGATAATGACAGTAGTGATGATGACAATAATTGTGATAGTGATGGTGATAAAAATGATGGTGATAATAATAATAATAATAAAAGTGGAAATAGTAATAATAGTAGTAGTAATAATAACAATAGTGTATTATAATGATTGTAGGTAGTTACAATATCAGTAATTATGATGATGATGATAGTAGTAGTAGTAGTAGTAATAATAATAATAGTGATAACAATAAAAATAATAATTATAGTGATGATATTAGTGGCAGTGGCGGTGATGATAATAATAGTAGTATTGATGTCATTAGTCATAATTATAATAGTAATAATGATTGTGATTTTAATTATGATAATTATAATAGTAATAATGATGATAGCGATATAAATAAAAATAATGGTAATATTAGTTATAGTATTGGTGATAATAATTATAATAGTAATATAAACAACAAAAACAACAACAATAATAGTGATGATAATAATGATAATGATAGTGATAATGATAATAATACTAATAATACTAATTGATAATAATAGTAATAGTGATAATTGTAATGTGACAATAATAACAATGATAATAATAACGATGAAAATATTAATTGCTATAATAATAAGTGTTAATTCATCATTTGATATTAGATTTGCTGAGAATTGAGTTTCACTGCTTGTTCATTTATGATATTTCTGATCTAATATCCCAGATTATTGATTTGAAAAGTTTACATGACTCAATGTTCTCTTTTATTTTGTCTTTTTTCTTTCAATTTTAATTATTTTGAAAATAAAAAGGTTATCTAGATTTTCTTTTAACTTATTAAATAAACCAATTAACATCAAATTAATTCTTATACATTTTATTGATAACTCACAACAAAAAAAGGACTTGTTCTTAATATTTTTTTAATGTTTTTAAAAATATGGTCAGCCTGCAGCAGCAAAGTGTAGAAAAATGAACTTGTAAATTATAAATTGGAAGCACTCCATGATTGATGATCTCAAAGGATACCCATGTTAGAGAACGATGTGCGCATCTTGGTGCTGTTAATTTTTAGTGAATTTGGGTCCTCAAACGTTGTCTTTAAGAAGATTTTGTTTTTGCATTATTGTAGTAAAATTGCTTGAACTTTTAATTATTATTGACTTTTCTTTGCTTAATGGTGGCTCGTTTTGATGGTGGGATCAGGCATGACTTGGGTATTTGGAACCCGATTGTGGGTCCCTTTCTCAAAGCAGTCCTAGATCACAAAACCCTATTTTGGTTAGAGCTCTTTTTATTAAATAAAGAATTGACACTAAGGTTGCTTGAACTGTTAACTGAAACTTTGTTTAGATAATTAAAGCATTTTTTTTAATATTATTGAATATCACATAATTTTTCTGAATATTATCGAATAGTATGGAATCTAAAGTGAAATGAACACAAACCTGACTTTTAGCATCTCTAAGTGTTTGATGTTGTTTTTATCATTCCTATTTTTTTTTGCAATGCCCATAAAAAAAAAAACGCACAAGGGCATTGCATAAATATATTAGTTGTAATTGTTGTGGTCATGGTGGATCATTTTTAACACCAGGTAGCTTTGGAGGAGTAAAACACTTGGCTTCATTTTTTCTGTAGAAATTAAAGCAAAATATTTTGGATTGCATCATTGAATAATCACATGAATCTGATTGATTTCATACTATCACTATCTCATAAACATGTTATTTTATGTTATAATCACTGCTCTTAGAATGCTAACCACATCTTTTATTAATCAGGTTGGGGTTATACCAATGGATGAGTCAAAAGTCACGATGAAAGGCCGACTAGGTCCTGGAATGATGATAGCTGTTGATTTGCCTGGTGGCCAGGTTTGTGCATCATTTTATTTTTTTATACTTATACCATGATGGGGTAAATTTCGCTGGAATTAGTTATTTCATTGTAACTCAACAACCATTTTAATCTACTATGTATTTTTTATACTGGTTTTCCATATCTTCTCATTTGTTTCTAATGTTGAGTCACCTTCTATGTTTTCAAAATCAATGTATTTGATGGAGAATGTATAAGAACTTTTAAGAATAATGTCTTATTATTTTTAGTTCTATACGACCATCAACATTTTTAGTGGACTTAGAAACAGTTTTAATTTAATGTTACTATTTGATGTTTTGAATTATGAAGTAATATTTAATTGCTGAAAATGCATGCTGTTTTTTTACCCTTATATATGCTGATCCAATTCTTATTTTGGTAGATGCAGTGCAATTATACATGTAACAGGCCGGTGACAACTTTTCTTTGTGATAGAATTGGCAATTCTTTGAACCAACTTTTAGATTAGACTATTGATCAGTATTTTGGCTTGCAGGTTTATGAGAATACTGAAGTTAAAAAGCGAGTAGCACTGTCAAATCCGTATGGAAAATGGGTTAGGGAAAACCTGCGATCCTTGAAGGCTGCAAACTTCTTTTCAGCAACAGTTATGGACAATGAAGCAATTTTAAGATGCCAACAGTAAGCAAATTGATTTAATTTGCTATATATCATTGCCTGCTCTAAATTATAAATGATATTTTTTTTAATGCTTAACTTTACATAGCTGATAGTTATATCTGGCACCAACTTAAGGCTATCTGCTTCTTAATTGATTCTGGGATTTGTGTATGATTTGTATGAAGTTCAAGTCTTGTATAATGTATAGACTTATCTCATAACACCATGTGGGTTGGGTCCAACATCATGTCCATGTTTATATAGACTCTCACGATCTGGTTTATTTCTTGGATAACAGATAATAGGTAAATAAAGATGAGTTATCAACAGATAAGAACCGAGAGACCCAACCTATCATTCTGTTTCAAGCTACAATTAAGATAAACAGTACATCAATATTGATCACATATGATACGAGCAACAAATAATGAGTACTATGTGTTTATTTCTGAGCATAAACTGAACATGAGTAAATATATTGTTCATTATTTTGTACTCTCATGGGAACAGGGCATTCGGCTACTCTAGTGAGGATGTCCAAATGGTTATTGAGAACATGGCTTCGCAAGGGAAGGAGCCTACATTTTGCATGGGAGATGATATTCCATTGGCAATATTGTCTCAAAAACCACATATGCTTTATGATTATTTCAAACAACGGTTTGCACAGGTTTGAACTTTGAACATGCCTTGTAGTATTTATTTTTTAATCGTGAATAATTATTTTCAGAACCATCATCTGTGGAGTTCTGAATGTGCCTTTTGTTATCACATCAATTTAATTTGAATTCATATACTGTTTGCTGAGCTCATTCTATCCCATGAATGCAGGTTACAAATCCAGCTATAGATCCACTCAGAGAAGGATTAGTTATGTCGCTTGAAATCAACGTTGGAAAGCGAGGAAACATCTTGGAAGATGGACCAGAAAATGCTTCACAGGTGCTGTATTCATCCTTGCTTCCTCAAAGTGAATCTGATGATGGTTATAATACTTCTTTTACAATAAATTGTATCTTAATGATTTCATATACTGAGTGGACTAAAAACATTGTTACTTTTGTCCAGCTTATCTTGTCTAGTCCTGTACTAAATGAAGGAGAGCTTGAGTTATTACTGAAGGATCCCTACTTAAAACCTCAAGTTTTGCCAATCTTTTTTGATATCCGTAAAGGGGTTGAGGGTTCTTTGGAGAAAACACTGATTAAGCTCTGTGAAGCAGCTGATGAAGCTGTTAGAAATGGTTCCCAATTGCTTGTTCTCTCTGACCGATCTGATGATCTGGTAATCACCCCTGGTTTTCCCTTTTCCATTTGTGATGAATTGGAATTTAATGTATTAAAAGTAATTAGTATTGATAACACTTTCCATGAGAGTAAACTTTCAGCAATTATTTTTAACTCAGTTTTCATACTTCCCTGATTACTTTCTTTCTTACTGCGCTTTGTATGCTATAAGGTGCAAGAAAATGCTGATGATTTTTCTCCTATTCATGAATTTCCTGTTTAAGAATCATTTTGCTTGTTGGGCATTATCATGTGTGCATTTCTATTTACAGGTGCATGCATTTTTGTTTATACCCCTCCATTTTGATTGGTTACAGTGGATCTGCTTAGCCAGGATTTTCAAAATGTATAATACTGTATCACAGCATCAGCTGTTGTAAAGTTTCATCATCCCAATCAATTATGAAATTGTAAGTATCAAATGTAAAATTTGGGTGTGACTGTCTCTCTCTAGCCCTCATATCTTAGCCTTTCCACATAGGAGAATATGTAAGCTTTGATATCCATAAATTGCAAGTTGTGATTGCCATCAATCTCCTGGGGTTGATATATCTTGACCCCTTCTTTCACTTTTCTCAGTTCTACTGGCCATGCAAGGAAACTTCAATGAATGCTATTTTCTTAATTCTTAGTGATTCCAATCCTTTTCCTCTCTCAGGAACCCACTCGACCTGCAATTCCAATTCTTCTTGCTGTTGGTGCTGTTCATCAACATCTTATTCAGAATGGCTTGCGAATGTCAACTTCAATTGTAGCAGACACTGCTCAGTGCTTCAGCACTCATCATTTTGCCTGTTTGATTGGATATGGTGCCAGGTTAAGTTTCCTTCACTTGAAATGTTTGTAGATGATGCTTTTGCCTTGTTTTTCTTAGATTTTGATTATGCTAAAAAAACAGTGGATAAAACAGATATTTCAAGTATTCATAGTGATATATGTCTTGTTATTCTCCCTTTAGGTTAAAAAGGAAACAATATCAAATTACTTTCCTATGTTTGGGATACTTTTTTTTGGAGCCCTAAAGCTATCACATATTGACCACTAACAAAGTCTATATTGGGAATGAGACACATTGATATGTAACATTCACAACTGTCTAAAGAGTTATTCATAATTAAAGCTATGAGATACTTTCAGCAAATGAGATAATATTTCACATGTATCATACTCTTTTGTATCTAAATCGCTTCACAGTAGGTTTATTATTAACTTCCATTTGTCAAAGGAGGTCAGAATTCTAAATATCTTGTTTGAATCAGTTTTACTTGTCACTTAACTTTTTTATTGTTGGATCTTGTAAGAACTCACTGTCCATTCCCTTAAACTTTTCTTTTGCTTATGTTATTGCCACACGTCTATTGCTTGCATCAACAACATGAACAATTAAAATTTATATTGCTAAAATAATTTTTTCAGTGCTATATGCCCGTATTTGGCACTGGAAACTTGCCGGCAATGGCGCCTGAGTAAAAGAACTGTGAGTCTGATGATGAATGGAAAGATGCCTACTGTAACAATCGAACAAGCTCAAAAGAACTTTTGCAAGGTGAGTGCATCCTTGAAACAAAAAATTGTTTAAAGATTTTCACTACATAACAATGAAGGGCAAAAAATCCAAGTGCTGTTCATACCTTAAAACTGCTGTGTTTCAGTGCCTAATTATAATGCTTTAGCTTCATTTTAGTTTCTTTATATTAGCTGTAACCTTCCTATGCATTTCCTTTTTCATTTGTTAAAAATGGTTGAGGCTGTGTGAACTATAGAATTTCATTTCTCTTATAGTATAACCTTTTTGTTCAACTTTTAACAAATTGGTAATAATTTAAAACCGGTACTTGTTCAGATTAATGGGTTCTCTAGCAAAGGAAATGGATACAGTTAATAGGTTTGTGTGCATAAAAAAAGCTGTACTGTCCCCCAGTTCTTAACATTCTACCCTCTTAAGAAAAATAACCCCAGTTCTTAATGTTCGGCCTTTAGAAGAAAAATGACTTCCATTGTCCAAATATAACCGAAGTGGTGCAATATAACATTTGTACTGGTAGCTTATTGTATTGATTGCTCTTTACCATTCCAGGCAGTTAAATCTGGTCTTCTCAAAATTCTGTCTAAGATGGGCATCTCATTGCTTTCAAGGTACAAGTTCAGAGATTCCAGTTCTCAAGTATTTTCATAACTTTTTTGCAAGTCAATTTATAGATGCTTTGCAAAGTTTGCAGGTCAACTGACTTGTTTGTTTCCTGTATACAGTTATTGTGGTGCACAGATATTTGAGATTTATGGATTGGGGATGGAGGTTGTTGATCTAGCATTTTGTGGCAGTGTTTCAAATATTGGTGGAGTAACTTTTGATGAGGTAATTTGAAGTTGGTAAACTATAAGCTAATAAGTTAAGGAAATTTGGTGCTCTATCTTGTTGTAGTTAAAGTTTTAAATCTTTTAATCTTTATTTTGAAGTGTCATTTTCTCTTTCCAGTTGGCGAGGGAGACTTTGTCCTTCTGGGTGAAAGCTTTCTCTGAGGCTACGGCCAAAAGACTGGAAAATTATGGATTTATACAGTTCAGACCTGGAGGTACTATAACCAATGAAAATTTCAGTTACATTTTATACAGACAGTTACAGAGAGCAGTTACTTAGTTACTACTATCATTACTATGATAACCTGGTTGACACTGGTAAGTGGTTTTAGCAACAAGCGAATTAATACCTTGGCTGCAGTTGTGATTTGTAAAACAAACTTCCAATTTCACTAGAACATTAGCATGGCACTAAATTTCAGATCCTGTCAAAGTTGACATATCTTTGAATTTGCTTGATTATACTCTACACAACCTCAAAATCATACTTAAGATAACAATTTTATTTATTTTTTTATTACAGGGGAATATCATGGAAACAATCCAGAGATGTCAAAATTGCTTCACAAAGCTGTTCGCCAAAAGAGTGAAAATGCATTTTCTATTTATCAACAGCATTTGGCTAACCGGCCTGTGAATGTGAGTGCTGTAGTAAATTGTTTTTTGTTTCATTTTTTTTTTATACTATAATGTATTCCCTTGAAAACCAGCATGTTACAATTATGTAATTAGAATCTGATTGCATTTCAATTTCAGGTTCTACGTGATCTTCTTGAATTGAAAAGTGATCGCGCTCCAATTCCTGTGGGAAAGGTTGAACCTGCCATATCCATAGTTCAAAGGTTTTGCACTGGGGGGATGTCACTTGGAGCCATTTCAAGAGAAACTCATGAAGCAATTGCCATTGCAATGAACAGATTAGGTGGAAAATCTAATTCAGGGGAAGGTGGTGAGGTAGTCTTTCATCGACTGGTTCTCTTTGCTTGTTTTGTTTATCACTTGGTCTGTTCACTGTTCATCTCTCTGTCTATCTTTATGATTCACTCACAGGCATGCTCAGACACAAAATAGTAATGAACCATCAGCTCCACATGGAACTATATATGTAATTTGTTATTTTTTACAATACTGGAGATTTCATTGCTTACAATATTATGTCATCCAGGATCCAATTCGCTGGGCCCCACTTACAGATGTTGTTGATGGGTACTCCCCTACATTGCCACATCTTAAAGGTCTTCAAAATGGTGATACTGCTACCAGCGCTATTAAGCAGGTAATTATCTTGACATTCAATTTCACATGTTTGTAAGCTCGTGTGAAAGAGGAGCTTTCAAAGTTTGTAATCTCATGTGCATGAAAATTCAGTATTTTTCGGGGGATCGTGGGTGCATGGCTAAAACATTGATATTATCTGTCTAGGAGAGAAATCGTGCTCTCTTTGAAGTAGTCAACTTAAATTGGCCTTTTCACCAATGCATCTCTTATGACAGCTAGTTGCTTTTTGTTCAGGTTGCTTCAGGACGTTTTGGTGTCACTCCAACATTCTTGGTCAATGCTGCTCAGTTAGAAATCAAAATTGCACAGGGTGCCAAGCCTGGTGAAGGTGGCCAATTGCCTGGGAAGAAAGTTAGTGCGTATATTGCGAGGCTGAGAAATTCTAAACCTGGGGTTCCACTTATATCTCCACCCCCACACCATGACATTTATTCTATTGAAGATCTTGCCCAATTGATCTATGACCTTCATCAGGTGCTCATTTACTCTATCTGGAATCTGCATGCATTGTTAGCTTGAAGATACATTCCCCAAACTGTAACAACTTCAATGTCTGCTGAACAAACAGGTCAATCCTAAGGCTAAGGTATCTGTAAAGCTTGTGGCAGAAGCAGGTATTGGCACAGTTGCGTCTGGGGTAGCAAAGGGTAATGCAGATGTTATACAGGTACCTCCTCATGATATGTTGATATAGTTCTGTTGAGCCTTAATATGTCTGATAGTTCTCTGGATCCTCACTCCATGTTTTTCTAAGTTTTTAACATCTTCCAAAGTTGGTATACTCAAGTAATTTGCTGGCTGTTGAAGAACAGGTAATATACTTTTGGTAAAATAAAACATGTTCCTTTAATGAAGCAACTCTTGATTGTTCTTAGAAATGTATCTTCTAAGACAAAACTACTTAGCATACAGTTTAGTAGATATTTGAGGTCAAAGGTTAAAATACCCTGACAGTATCAGCTAGAAGACCTAATATTGTGTTCTGTATATGTAAAGTGGTAAAGTAGAATACATACTGTTTTTTCTGAAATAAATCAAATTCCAGCTTTAAGATGGCATCTCAATTTGAGGTTTTGTCCCAACCCCTCTCATTTCTTCTATATCCCTCACAATTCGCCATTATCTGCAGGTTATGTTATGTTGAAATCAGGCTCAAAGTGGGATTTAATAAGATATTCTTGGTTGATATTAGGAAGAAGAATCTGGCATTATATGACCAGATTAATCTTTCCTAGTTTAGGAAAAGATTCTGGTTCTTTCCTAGTTAGTTATTTCCTGTTTATAGGCTACTGCCTTAGTATATATAGAAGGATGTACTATGCATTATGTAGGGAAATAAAAACAGTCTTTCTCTCAAAATCAAAATCTCACATGTTACTGAATATAAAGTTCTTTTAAGGAAGCACTCACTCGTTCTTTTTTTTTCTTCCTGGATTAAACATTTATGCTATGAATCCATGTGTGCATATGGAAAGGTGGAATTTTCTTCAAAGAAAATTGGTTTGATTACGTTCACAAAAGTATTGGGGACTGGGAGTGCCAACTCTTATCTCTTATTTTCTTTGCAGATATCAGGGCATGATGGTGGAACTGGAGCTAGTCCCATAAGTTCTATTAAGCATGCTGGTGGTCCTTGGGAACTTGGACTTACAGAAACCCATCAGGTTATTATATTCAATGCGTGAATAGAATGTCATTCCTTGTGGTTTGCTTCTCACACATTCTGTGTGCTGTTTGATCTTTGACAATCTTTCATAGACTCTCATTGCAAATGGGCTGAGAGAAAGAGTGATCCTTAGGGTTGATGGGGGCTTCAAAAGCGGAGTTGATGTCATGATGGCTGCGGCAATGGGTGCTGACGAGTATGGATTTGGTTCTGTCGCCATGATTGCTACGGGATGTGTAATGGCCCGCATTTGTCACACTAATAATTGCCCTGTTGGTGTTGCTAGTCAGGTATCAATGGAAGTATATATGTAATTTGCACTTTGTGTATCCCCTTAGTGACTTATTCTTTCAAATTTAATTTCCTTCAGAGAGAAGAACTACGTGCTCGGTTTCCTGGTGTGCCTGGTGATCTTGTTAATTTCTTTTTATATGTTGCTGAGGAGGTAACCTTTTTCTCTGCTTTAATAATTTGATGGAATTTTTGCACCCACTTATTTTGATTTCTGTTTTCTCTGGTTGACATTTTCCAAGCTATATCTAAAACTGTCCTGATTCTTGTTGCATTCATGTATGTGGGGTAGGTAAGAGGCATGCTGGCACAACTGGGTTATCAGAAGTTGGATGATATCATTGGGCATACAGATTTGTTAAGACAACGAGATATTTCCCTTGTCAAGACGCAGCATCTTGATCTCAGTTATATTATGTCGGTATGTACTGAAAGAGTATCTTACCTTCCCACCATATGTTTCACCAATGTGGACTTGCTCTATCTTCCATATCTATAACATTGCTTCCGCTTTATTTCCAGAGTGTAGGATTACCGAATCTGAGCAGTACTGATATCAGGAACCAAGATATACACTCTAATGGTCCTGTTTTGGATGATGTTGTTCTAGCAGATCCAGAGGTATGCTTCATATCAGTATCTCAATTTTCAATTTTGGACCAATGCCTTAAGCTGTAAAGGGGTTTAGGGGGTGAGCTTTGCTTCCTGTGAGGAAGTGCCTTGGTGTGCCCCCATATTTTTGTTGGAAAACCTTGAGAAAATTCCATGGGGCTATGAGACTGGAGTTGCTATCACTTGTACTTGCTCATTGTTTATGGTCACTGTGGTTCTATGATGGTAGCATACTGATTATGTGAATGCATTGATAGGGTGCCTTACAACTTTTGTTGTATTTCTAAGAAAAGTACTCCTTTCTTTTTCCAGATTCTAGATGCTATTGAGAATGAAAAAGTTATCAATAAAACCATAAAAATATACAATGTGGACCGTGCTGTTTGTGGGCGTATAGCAGGTGTGGTTGCAAAGAAATATGGTGACACTGGCTTTGCTGGGCAGCTGAACATCACGTAAGATGTGGCTTTCCTGATAGCAAGCACTAAAATTTTAGCGGATTAATATGACAGTTTCTTTTATTTCCAATTTACATGAGTTATCTTCACATCAACAGGTTTACTGGGAGTGCTGGGCAGTCGTTTGCATGCTTTTTGACACCTGGAATGAATATTCGCCTAATAGGAGAGGCCAATGATTACGTGGGAAAGGTATTGTTTGGAAAATATTCCACTCTTATCTAGTGGTTTGAGAAGTTTGAAGTAGAATTCAAATGCATATTGGTTACTGTTTCAGCCATTATGCTTTAAGAATTTCCTGATTAATCTATTTGCTAGTTGGTTCGAGTTGGAATTTTGCTACAGTTGAATTAAATTGGCAGTTTCAAATTTTACATGCTGATCAGATAAATTGATTTCAAATGTTAAGCTATTATGAGGTGCTAATCCTATTAGCAGACTGTTAAATCTTGTTGCTGAACTATGGTTTCTGAAATTAGCAATATAAATGCCTTTTAGGGTATGGCCGGAGGAGAGTTGGTCGTAACTCCTGTGGAAAACACTGGGTTTGTTCCGGAGGAAGCCACCATTGTTGGGAATACTTGCTTGTATGGGGCTACAGGCGGTCAAGTATTTGTCAGAGGGAAGGCTGGGGAGCGGTTTGCCGTGAGAAACTCACTTGCTGAAGCTGTCGTTGAAGGCACTGGAGACCACTGTTGTGAGTACATGACTGGTGGTTGTGTGGTGGTACTTGGAAAGTGAGTAATGTCTCCCTCCCTCCCTTACATCTTTCTTCTTATCAAGCAATATAAAGAGAACTGTTTAGAATTCTGAGCCATCATCACATTTCCATGTCACAGAGTGGGTAGAAATGTAGCTGCTGGCATGACTGGAGGTTTGGCGTACATTCTTGATGAGGATGACTCTTTGATGCCCAAGGTTTGTGCTTATGTTACCCTCTCTCCACCCACACTTTTCCATTGCAAATTTTGTACTTCCAACTCACATTGAATTTCTATGAAGGTACTCCAAATTGGTGTGTTTGCTTCTTAGCATTTGTAAGACATTATCAGCATCCATCTCAAGCATACACAAACATCAGTTCCCTAGCAGGGATTATTATTATCTAGATACTTTAAATCCACTATACAATCGATTTATCTTCCCTTCATTGCCTTGATCAAGGAGGAATATCGGGTTCGAACTATGGAAAAAGCCTCTTTGCACTTACACCACCCTTCTCTCAATTAATCTGATTGCTCTCTCCTAATGCATCCTTAGCGTTCCCGAATCCTCACCATCACTTGGCTTCATTTTATTTTATATTGCCAGTTCTTTGAGGAAAGCTTCAAAATAATATCTGTTGTAATTCTGAACAGGTAAATAAAGAAATAGTGAAGGTCCAAAGAGTGACCGCTCCTGTGGGCCAGATGCAGCTAAAGAGCCTTGTTGAAGCTCATGTTGTAAGTCTACTGAACAAAACTAGTTTATATGCACAGATGCACTTGGCAAACTAAGATATGCTGCCATTCTATTTATCCGATCATAATGTTTCCCGCATATACATTTCTCGTGAAGGAAAAAACCGGAAGCGGCAAAGGCGCTGCTATCCTGAAGGAGTGGGACGCGTATCTACCGCTGTTTTGGCAGCTAGTACCACCCAGTGAAGAAGACACCCCTGAGGCTTGTGCAACATACGAGGCAACCAGTGCTGGACAAGTGACGTCATTCCAGTCTGCATAAGCTAGCGATGCTAGAAAACCCTCCAGGCCAGCCAAAAAACCCGAACCTGCAACCTCAGCCTGTACATGTCAAATATAAAATGACGAGTTCTTGACTTGGAATTCTCCACAGATCCATCGGGGAGAAAGCTCTGGAATCCTTGGCGAAGAAGTCTTTGCGATTGAATAAAGGTTATCGTCAGCCAGGAGTATCTGCAACCCAGACATCCATTTTTGAGCATCCAGCATCCCCGTTGCTACAGAAGTTGTATAGTGATTTGTGGCAGAAAATGTAAAATAAAGTCCAACATCTTCCACAATTGTCAAGATTCCGTTGTTCAATAATAATAAAAAATAAATGATTTCATTTTCATGATATCTTTGGGTAAAAGATACACGCTAAGAATTATTATTTTTCTTGACAAGCGCAGGAGTCTTGTATCTAATTATTTTATTGATACTATGGGCTTAAGCAAATCCTGTCCAGCTAATGATACCCGGAAGGACTTGCTTCTAGTCTATAATTCCTTCTAAGAAACCGGGGGGGTGGGGAGTCTCTCCTATCTTGTTTCATGGTTGCTATAGGCAGATGATATGTTAGAAAAAATAATCATCTGACTCAGGTTCTAGGTCATATTACAAGTTCAATTCGTTGTGATTTGCCTAGGTGAAGTCAAATTCACACGATTTATTTTGTTAGATTGATATCAAAGAAAGTTTTTAAGAAAAAACGTCATTTGAATAAAAATAATTGACTCTGGTCGGTCGAACTGGCAGTCAATAATTTAAAAACTCTATAAATTCATCTACAAAACCAGGTTGAAAGCTATGATTTTAAGCTGTCAGGCCACGGTAAAGTTTGGGTGTCTCTCACAGTTTGTATAGGTTTCAACTTAGCTACAGACCAGAACGTGGGAGTATTGTTCGTCGCTATAATTTTTCCTACTGGGGTAAAAGAAAGGATTCTAGATGGGGATCGAGTGGTCAAAAAGATGTCCCAACTTGAAGAGATTTCTTTTTGTCTCAATAAGTTTAGTCTTGTCTCCTATTTGGGCTGCTAAAACAATTTGCAAGATGGGCGGCTAAACAATTGATAATTGGGTATCGAAAATCCCGTGACCATCTTGGACTTGTCAATGACTCAATTCACCAATATTATATTTGGTTTTGGATTGATTTGTGTTTTTGATAATGATGAAAAAAATTACAGGAGTGCTAAGACTAATCCAGTACATTGTTTCACCTATTCCTTTATTATATTTTACTAGCTGCCCGGTTGGCAAACGAGAGTTTCTCCTTTTGGAGTTTTTTTTTTCTTACAAAATAATCATTGAAAAGGACTTTTAAGTAAAATTCTAATAAATGTTTTGACAACCATTTAAAAATCATATTTTAAAACATATAAACTTCGCTGTTTTTTTATTTTTTATTTTATTTGAAAATGCATTAAGTAGTTTTTTTATATTTTTATATTTTTGACATCAATAAATCAAAATCATCAAAAAATATTAGAAAAAATTTAATTTAATATTTTTTTCCAAGATAAATATACTTCTGAAATGAACTTAAATGCAATATCAAACATACACTAGATCTATATAATGTAAAAACAATTTTGGAGCACATATTATTAAACTTTATATATAACCACAATAAAAGCTATAATGTTTCTAAATGGACCCCAAATATCCATGTTTGGTCCCTATATATTTCAAATTTCTTCAATCAAAAATCAAATTCTCTTTGTTTAACTGGGGGAAAATCAATTCTCGGATGATTTGAGCTTCTCATCCAACTATATTACTAATTAAAGTATTAAATGAACAATGAAATATTGCTGCGTGTTATGAAGAAATTGGATAAAGAAATTCATAATTTCTATAATTGGGATGAAATTGATCTAATAGAAGCAATATTGTTAATTTCGTTAATTTCATTTCGTTCCGCTCGAAATGGCTGTTACATTTCGTTTCAATTCAAAAAAACTGAGCAAACCAAGGTAAATTTTATCTTGCTTAAAATTTGAGCCTATATTGAAAATTCCGCCAAAATTCTGGCCGGAATATTTTGGTTTTGTCCCACCACCAGTTCCGTTCCAGCCAAATAATGTTTTTTTTTTAAATAATGAATAGTTTTACAATATCAATTATATCTATTAATCCGACTATTAGATTGAGATGCAATTTTACGAGGAGTCTTTTGATATATTTATATATATTATATTAAAATTTTAAAGCAATCAGAGAATATAACGACTTTGCAAGATTGATGAAGTCATTCTCGTAATATTATACATGCTCATAATTTTATTCAGAAAAATCATTTTATTGTGTTTTTTTTAGATTAATTTTTTCTCAATTTCATTATTCAATAACGAGTTTATTATGAATTGAATTTTATAATTTGATTTGATTTGTTTTATTTAAGGTTATCATGATTTTATAAACAGAGACCATACAATTGAAAGCTTAATATAGGTTGATCCGAATTGATTCAATATATGGTTGTTTCAATATTTTTGTTAAGATGTAAACTTGATTGTTTAGTTAAACTATATTTTTTTTTTTATCAATTTTTCATGTTATATTTGAACTCATCAAGTCAGTCGAGTTATATCAATACAACTCTCATTTTTTTACTTATGTTTGAAATTTATATTACACAAGTCTAAATAATTTTATTTTTAGATTTGAACCAATTTTTTTTAATATATATATATATATATATATATATAGTACAGCTACAAAATTAACATCAAAAAGTTTTAAAATTAAAACATTCCGTTAAATTAAAAAAAGAAATAACCAATTATAAGTCGAGGGTTGGACTTAATTAATCTTTTATTACATATAAATCAAAACACGAAAGTTTGATCAGAAAAGTGGTGTGATTGACGAAGCCTGAGATCATCGATCATCGATCATCCTCCACCGATGTATACCCAAGTAAGACAGCATAGCATCATCAGGAAAAAATTAAACAATATTATTTCAAATAGTTTTTTTTAGAATCGATCCAGCTAGATTTTATCAACCAGGTTAACTAGATTATAAATCGAGATTTGTGAATACTAAATTAATTTTCTAATCAAGTTAAAAATAAATTCAGATAAGATAATCCAATGCAATGCCTATGCTAAAAAACCTCCAGCACATATTTCTCCGAGATCTTCAGGTAAACTTATTGCTAGGACTCCTCCTCCTCCTCCTCCTCCTCCTCCGGCTGGAATGGTCGAGCTTAATGTGGATGGAACTTCTATTGGGAAGCCGAGCAAGGTTGGCTATGGTGGCTTGGCAAGATGATTCATCTTCTCTTCCATAGCTGTGACAATTTGCATCCGCTTTGATCTATATATAGTTAATGATATTCGGAGCTTACTGTTATTGTTTAATCATTACAGAACTATAATATGATCGGTCGGTCCAGTTGAGAAGTGACATCACTGACAAAACCAAAACTTCGAGTATAGAACACAGTCGCTAAATTCAGTTTGCGCCGACTGGTTGATACGAGGAACTCAAGATTTCAAGCCCGCATTAATCTTGTCCAATTTTTCTGTAAAATCAGATACTATATTAATCCACCCATGAGGTCCTGGCGGAGCGGTTAGGCGCGCTCTCGTAACTTACGAGGTCAAGGATTCGACCCCTTTCTTTGTCTGCAGCCGATATTTTAGGGAGGACTTGTCACCCGGTCCAAAAAGGGATTAGTCTGGGCCAACGCTCAGAATACCCTTTGTTATACCAAAAAAAAGATACTATATTAATCCGACAAAACTCATTAAACCGGTCGAGTTAACCCTGCTAATTCCAACTCAAACTTGAAAAAAAAAACATTCCCAAAATAATTACTACCTAAAAATGTGTCATTTGGGCAGCAGGCATCCAGCTGCTAGCAAAACATTTAGCTGCAAGCCAGCAACAACCACAATTACTAATGCAGATACAGATGTATCTTTCCTCTATCTTAATGTACCTTTCGCCCACAGAAATTAAAACCCTCTTAATCCATGTTTGCATGCTGTAAATGAATCATCTTAACCCTAGAGCATAAGATAATAGAAATAATTTATATTATTATTTAATATACTATCTCAAGTACAAGATTTTGACCAAGTTTATCTTAATCCTGTATTATTAATTAATTTTATTTGAAGAAAAACTATAAGATTTGGATTCTAATTAGATAAGGTTCTAAAATATAATACATATTATTCTACTACACTTGTAATAATCAAATAAAAATAAATAAATAAATAAATAATCCTTTCCCCTTCTCTTCCCCTCCGTACTTGTCCATTTCCCGCATTCGATTCCTTAAACTTCAATCAAAGTTCTTCCTTTTAATACAATTTTTTATAGTTGTTTTGTTTTTGTCAAATTGTGTTTTTTATATTATTTTTAGAGTTGCAGACCAAAAACACAATTTATATAGTACAAGTGTTGTTTGTTGGTGATGGTCTAGATAGATTCTCGCCTTCAAGTGTGGTGTCAATAATTTGTTAATTAATAAGCCACCCTCCTTGTTTTTCTTTTTTAATATATGCAATCAATTTATGGCCCATCGATCCACCCAATTATTATATAAATAATCCATAAAAAACTTTAATTAAACACCCTGGTTGGCCTAATTAGGGTAGGGAAACCGTCCTTTCCTATTTAGAAGCGCTTCGTATAGAGGGGCGAGCTGTGATAAAATCTATAGAGGCAGCGGCGTGATTGTAGTCTTTGCTTTTCGGCAATTGTGAAGTTTTCCATGGGAGGCTTAGTGTTCAATGTACTGGGACTTTGAATTTTAATTAATAGTTTAAATTTATGAGTTAATATAATTCCTGATATGGTATTAGATTCTAAATAATCCAAAATATTAGAAATCCAATGTCAATATATAATAGAAATCGAAACTACAGGGATCTTCTCGGCCGTCAATCCGAGAGACGACCATTTGTCGCCGGTGCCTGGCTAGCTGCAGCCTCTAACCTTTGCGAGTCACCGGTCGGACCCCAACAAGATGAACCCACCATATATATATATATATATATATATATATATAGGAAAGGCATAATTAAAGAGCAATGAGAATGTTGTTTCACTGTTTTTTTCTTCCCCTTCTCTCTAACTTTCATTATGCAGTATGCAATATGCAATCATGAGTACATCTTGATTCCAATAATAATAAAAGAAATGTAACAATCAATCAAATAATTTATTTATTTTAAGAGTTGCTTCAGATTCTAACATTTAAAGTGATCATTACAAAAAATAGAAGAGTAATAAAAATCAATAAAAAAGCTTTACGGTGGATTTTCTCCTGACAGAGTAAGGATATAACTTTTCGATTCATCTGCATCGATCGCCTGCATCAGCACCACATGGACTTCCATGAATGTGTTTGTATGAATTAAACGCTTAAACTGGAAAGGGTGGTATAGTCAGGTGTCTTTTGAGATGCCGGAGAGAATGCCAGGGCAACGAGAAGAGACATCATCAAAACTGGCAGAAAGAGAAATACTGGAGGTGGCGGTGGCAACAGCGGCAAGAACGGCGGCACGATTATTATGACTGAAGTCGCAGCAACCATCAGTAATACCATCAATATTCTCAATCCAAAAAAACTGGTCTTGCAGTACGTGGCCATTTGATCAGAGGTGGCCGGAGCTCCTAGTCCATGGCGGAGACTTGTCGGAGAGAATTTTATACCTGTGGGTGTCTACTGGTTTAGGGAAAGAAAACCTCTGGGCTTTAAGGGGGGTTTTATACAATGCATGCACCGTAGCCACCAAAGAACCTCCTCCACCAGTCACCATGTCCCGATTCAACTCATTCCACGATTTCTAGAATTGAAAACATGGTTTTGTCAACCTTGTATTCTCAATTTAATCGTTTTAATTTTGATTAAATCTTTTGACCCTTGTGGTAGGTGTATGACCACCTTAACTGGAAGACTTTCATAAAGTAGGACTTGTACATGTGATTTTTTATTTGCCACTAATAAAAAAAAAAATAGTTTTAAAAATTAACTTGAGATGGACTTAAGTCGACTTATTGATACTGCTATTTTAAACAGAGTGCCCTAGATGCATGCATTTTCTTTTATGCCCATCATTGAATCTCACAAATATCTCCATGTAAAAAAGAATTAACATGAAAGGGAAAATATATTTGACTTGAAAAGGATATTGAATTGATTTGCCATACATTTTAATTTTAAGTGAATGTTATCATGTGCCTTATTAACATAGAAAAAAATACAATCATCTAGTAGGTATCAAGACTAGGATGCTTGGAATTAAAGAGTTTGCTCTCTATGTGATCTCAGATTTGAGTTCTATAGTTGCTAATATAACGGCTATTAGAGACTTACATGTTTATTAATTTTAGAGCTCGTGAAAGTAGTCGAGATATATAGAGATTAATCTAAACATTCATATGTTAATAAAAAAACATTTAAAAAATGCAAATCATATGTGGAAATTTACTTTGCGTGTGAAAGGAACCGTCCGTCCATGCCTCTTTTTATTTTATTTTTCTAAGCTTCCACCTTACAGTAGTTGAAGATTCTCAAGGGCTGCAAATGGAGATGGGATAAGGTAATGATGAATGCTAGGTGCGTGAAATAGAAGAGTGAGTAAAACCTGTCCAGCTCTCAGCTTTTGACATTATGATTCTACCAGTTTTTCCATCGTTGGCAAGCAAGAACATGGCCGATAAATATGAAAGAATCAAGAGAGCTGTTCCCATCAGAGGGGAAATTTTCCTTTTCTTAAGGGTGGGTTTGAGTTTGAATGATCCGTTTAAGTTTTGGTTGAGTAAAAAGTTAGACTAATTTAACCATAAATACCTCCTTTTTTTAAAAAAAAAGAAGAAGAAGAAGAAGCTCCCAAGGTGCCTTAATTATATATGATAGTATAAAAAATAAATAAAAAGTAAAAACATATTATTTAAATATCAAACGAGCTTATATTGTATTATGATTTATTAGTTTACTTGCGGTATTAAGTTGTGGTCAAATAAAAAAAAAATGAATTTGAAAAACAATATTCAAGCAACAACAAATTATTTGTTATTATTATTGAAACAAACTAATATGTTAATCATCAAGTCTTTCAGCTTTTTTTTTATAAAAAAAATAGTGTTTAATCTATCAAACTTGCTACCCGGATCATAAACTCCATTGAGTTTAATTTTTTAAAAGTATTTGTTATTAAATGACATGTTAATAGAAATAGACCCTAATAAAATTAAGCATCAATCAAAAATTGTGATATTTGTTTAAGAATATAGTAATCTGATATAAAACAAATAAAATAAAATTTTGAAACCAATTTAGAATTAATAAAATATTAAAAAAAATAAAAATAAAAAAATAAAAATAAAAATAAAAATCAATAAAATATTAGATTTTTTTTATAAAAAAAAAGAAAGAAAAGAGAGGGTGGCCGCTTTGCTCAGTGAAGAAGCTGGAAGTACAGTTCTCTTAGTACATAAGATAATAAAGTAAAATTCTTTGAATCCTAGTCTTGATACTTACTAACAGTATGCTTTTGATAGCATATATTGATATAATTTAAGTACACTAAAATAATTTAAAAATAAAGAAAAACTTTATATTCAATGATTCTACATAGGCTCAATCTTCTTAGACATCCTATAATTAAGTTTTAAACTCAGTTGCACTCGAGTTTATAAATTATTTATATATATATATATATATATATATATATATATATATATATATATATATATATATATTTTATAAAATATTCAATAATCAATCATCAATATTTAATTAATTTACTTAACGAGCTTATTTTAAAGAGGCATCGATGCAAAAATAAAAATCACCTTGAAGCAACTAAAAATAAACATATTTTTTTGTTTAATTCTCTTTGCTGCATATATCTATTTTCTCTAATGTAAATATTAATAATTACTCAACTATTATAAAAAGAATGTTTGACACTGCGTTTCAAAAATATTTTTTTAAAATCAATTTTTTTTTATTTTAAATTATATTTTTTAATGTTTTCAGATCATTTTGATGTGCTACTGTTAAAAATATTTTTTAAAAAATAAATAAATATTATTTTAATATATTTCTAAACAAAAATTACTTTAAAAAACAACTTCAATCATCCTTACACAAAATCTCTCATTGAAAAACGATGAGGTAAATGGGATTGATCGTGTATACATATCTACACAACATTATTGAGTTTAGTCAAAAAAAATGATCAAGTATTTGCTGGAATAATTGACTGCAATATGTAAGAATTATATTCATGATATAACATTTATCATCCTCTTCACTGCGAAAAGGCCATCCGTAAAAGTTTTTATTTTTATTTTTCTAGTCTATCTATTTCTTCTTCTTTTCTACTGAAAAGTACCTATAAAAAGTGGAAAAGGGAGGATAAGAAAAATCCTTTAATTGATTCCTACGTCCTTGAAAAATTATATATTGAAGGGTACTTTTAAAAAATAATTTTCAATTATAAACATATTGAAATATTTTTTATATTTTTCTCCCAGATGAAATTCAAATACCATGCAGGCCACAATCCCTTTCTTGATTGCTTTGTAAAAAAAAAGGGGGGGCAAAAAGAAGTCAATTTAGTAGCCTGTATAACGTGATTACACAACGCATAGACTTGGTTTGTCGAGTCAATATGCTGTTGCTTTTGCTTTCGGCCGGGCTGTGAGGTATGTTGGTGGTGATAAATGATGTAAAATGTGTGTTACAGTAATCGTGCTGTGAAAACTATTTCTTTCAAAAACTTGAGTTTTCATCTGGGATTTTTCTTTTCAGCTTCAATTCATTAATTTCTAGGTTAATGTCATTGGCAATTAATATTAAAAAAAATATATAGAATCGTCATTAAAGCTTTATCTAATAATTCATATGCCATTTGAAAAGCTCGATATATTTCTCAATTAAACAATTATTTATCATTAAAAAGTATTTTATATTTTAATCCGAATAATATCCACATGCCATTTGAAAAGCTCGATATTTTTTGTCTTGTAGTCTCTCAATTTAGCAGATGAAAAAACTTGAAAACAAGCGTGGTTTTTGACTTTTATTTATGAGAAAAAATAAAGTCTCAAAAGCCGGAGGGACGTACCTTCGTCTATTTATTATCACCTCAAACGACGATGGACTGCACAGTGGACTGGAATGAATACACCCCCCTTCCCTTCTACTTCAAGGCTTGGAAACTAAGGTTCAAAGAACCTACCTAACACATCTCTCACCAGACATTTGTCAGGGACTGCTTGAGAGAGAGTGATTGTGTAGTTTTTGAAAATATTTTTTATATTAAAATATATCAAAATAATATATTTTTTTATTTTTTAAAAATTATTTTTCATATCAGCACATCAAAATGATCTAAAAACACTAAAACATATTTATTTAAAATGCAAAAAAAAAAAACCCTCATTGAATCGCACAGCCAAACAGGCTCTTAATATCTGCCAAAATTGTTTTTAAAATTATTTTATTATTTAGAATTATACGAAAACAATATTGTTTTCTTTTTAAAAATTATTTTTGATTAAAAAAATTTAATTTTTTTAATTTAAAATAAAAATATATTTTTTTAATATTTTTCGAAAATACTTTTAAACGAAAAACATCACTTAATGTTTGACAGTCTGTCTTCACTTTTCAGCATACTTTGCTGTCTTTGGCAGGACAGGAACCAAAGTAAAGTCTAGTTCCATGACAGAAAGAATGGTGCCTCCTCCTAGCTTCTGTTACCGTAACTTCAAGTTACCGTGACTTCACCTCTTGCAATTCACAGATTCTGTAACGAAGTCTTATTATTGGTTTCAAGATGTTGTAGAAAATCCAAAATCATCACAAGCTGCACATCCAATCCTGACCTCTAATCCATGGCCGAATCACACAAACATTCGGCCATGAATCTTTGTGGCAAAATCGAATATTAATGTCGTGCTGCTACTGGTGTCTTGGAATTTTCCGCAAGTAAAATTGATTGATTCTTTCAGGGAACCATTGATATACAGTAAAGCAACATTAAACAATTCGGAAAGGATTTCAAAGAAACTAAGAGCACCTCACCGAAATCCTGATCTAAATCTTGTTACATTTTCTACATCGATCGAGCCCTTCGATCTCTTCCATATCTCTTCCTTGCTAGAGAGACTTGAGGCCTCGGTTCAACAAGCTTGATTTCATCGATCATCCATGGTGTTTTTAGCGAGTTGGTACTCTTGCGAACTCAGGAAACTGATCGATCGAAAGTAGCTTGTCAAGTAGAGGAGTGCAATGCAATGCGAGGGATTTGAGATGAAGAGAAGGCCAGTAAAACTAGAAAGGACATGATCAAAACTGGAAGAAACAAAAGTATTGACGGAGGCGGCGGCAATGGTGGCAACATCAACGGCAGCAGCACAAGCAACACGGCCAAGAAAACAAGAAAGACTACTGACCGCAAGCTGAAACACCTGAACATCAAACTCTTCACCATACAATAATGCTTCATTAATTCCGGCAGCTAGCCGCGGAGACAAAACGGGGATTTGAAAAGTGGGGTGAGGAGAATTTGGATGAGAATTTTGAGCAAGAGAAGAGTATATGTACGAGGTGATGGTCATGAAATTGATGTCAGGCTGCGCTATCAGTACTGCTATCGGATTATAACAGCGGCAAACAACTCTTGTTTTTAAATTATTTTTTTAAATAACTTTTTAAAAATAAAACATATTATTTTAAAAACAATTACAAAGACAAGGTAAGGTATGACCAATCATTTTCAAGCTTACTTCTATGGCCTTACTTACTAGCTATCTATAACGTATAGCTGTAAGTATAGGTTATGGGTTGGATGGATCAACTTGAATTAATTGAGTTAAATTAAAATATATTATTTTATTTTTTTAAATTAAGAAATAAAATCGAATTGACTCTATGGAATGATTTTAATTAATTTTCACTTGATTTTATTTAAAACTCGAGTCAAGTTAGGTCATTAAGTAAACCAACTAGATTTAATCAAATCTAATAATAATAATAATACTATTAAGAAATTTAATTTTAATAAATAAATGTTTGTTTAAGAGTATCGTAAATTCGTAATAGATGAAAAGAAAAATGACAGCTATTATTTTGAAGTATTTGAAAAAAGAAACCAAGAAATTTCGTGGAAATTTAATTACTGTAGAGGGAAATGCCAGTTGCGTGTGCGGCATGGAGTCCTTTTTCATAGGTAGCTGCTGTGATGGATACAATGCAATGCACTGAAACTTCAATGGCTGCCGAGCAGGGTAGAGCAGGCGCCACACCCAGAAAACACTTTTGGCAGGAGACCAGGGGTGTTTATTTAAAAACGCTGTTAAATTGTTTTGACTTTTTATTTCTTTTATTCAAAATTAAAATTTTAGAGTATTTTCAGGTGCTAGATATAAAAAAATAATAAAATCAAGCAAATTACAAAACAGTAACTAACATATGTCAAATCAGTCCCACTTTTTTACACATGAATATAAGAACTAATTAATCATGGCCTGCCCCATGTTCATATTTTTTATGGAAAAAAGACAAATCCTACTTGCCTATGTTATGTAGGCTGTTACATCACTCAAAAACATTCCCAAAGAAAAAAAATGAATTGTTTAGTTAATTTGGGTTATTTTAATTTAACTAAAACACTGTTATTTAATACTTGTTATTTTAGGTAGCTATTTATTTAGATCTCATCTAAATCACTAAGAACATGATTATAGCTGGCTAATATTTTACCTAGAAATTCTAGATTAGTTTTTCATATTAAATTGTTTTGGAATTTATGATTAAATTATAATAATAAATTTAAATGATACATGTATCCCGTCTTTGCATTTACAGTTTATTTTTCTTTTCCCATTACTAAGTCTCAAATGTAAAACAAAACTTGATGACCATATAAATATTTAATAAATATCATATTAGTAATCACAAGATTCAAACTTGAGATAAAAAAAAAATTAATCCAAACTATTACCATTGATCCACTTGTTATATAATTAACGGCATTTCATTTTTGTTCACGAATTAGATGGTGTAAATATGGTCCATCTTTTATTAATAAAATAAATTGGGCAACTTCAAAATTTGAAGTTATCAAAGAGAATGTCCTAAACAATATTTTCAGTAATAAATCTGGATCAACCAAATCCCTTATCTTTATCATAACCCAATTTTGGGTCATTCCCCAAAACTACCTGGAAATAAAAAATAATAATAAATAAATAAAGGGGTTGGTGTCAGTAGGAAAATCACGTTGAATTTTTGGATGTTTTCGAAAGCTCGATCGTACCTCTTTTGTACCCGAAAATGAAGGAAATCGCAGATTCACGGCTAAAGTAATTTATTATCAGATAAATCTGCGTATAAACTAAGTCGTAAGATAATTATATTTTTATGGACCAATTTGATTTAGTCATTGGTTAATATAAAAGTGTAATTATGTTCAAGAATTAATTTAGGTCCAATGGAAGGGTTTAATTAAGCTTGGTGACTTAATTATACTTTAAATTGATCAAATTAATTTTTATTAAGGGCTTAGTCAATAAGAAATCAAGTTCTTAAATTTAATTCGGGTTCAATTGGTGATATTTGAATTTTCGGGGACCAATTGGAATTTTTCCAAGCAAATTATGCGAAACCGGGGACCAATATGATTAAATTAAGAGTTTAATGTTCGATCGAGGGTTAAATTGTGCAAATCAGAAATTAGGGACCGAAATAAAAAAGGCACGCACATTTAAGGTTGCTGTTGAAATTTTGACGGGGATACGATTGCATAAAATTAAAAGTTTAAAATTAATCGGGGGTGCAATTGAACCAATCAAATATTGAAGGACCAAATTGCAATTTTCCAAAAAAAACCAAGATTGCATGTTCTGCACTGTTCCGATACTGGAACAGTGCAGAGCACAACTCGACAACCCACTGCCTCTGCAAAGAATTTGCAGAGGCAACCCACAGCTCTGCAACCTGCATTTGCAGAGGCAGAACACGGTGCTGCAGCCCTCAGCCCTCTGCAAATGCAGAGGCACAGCCCTCAGCCCTCATGCAATGTGCATGAGGAGCGCCCCGGTCCCCTATAAATAGAGGGGGAGAAGCGAGCAGAAGGAAAAAGAAAACAAAGAGTGAGGAGATTTAGAAAGGAGGAGAAGAAAAGAGAAAAAAGAAAAGAAAAGAAAGGAAGAACTGAGAAAAGGAAAATTTTACTGAAGATTTGAACTTCATCTCTCTCGTTTTTGTTCTCGGTTTTTCGCCTCTCTCTCTCCTAAAACCAGTTCTGGTTCCTCTCTCTCTCTTTCTCGGCTCAACACCCCAACCCCCAACTCTCGGCCAGCCAGCCTCCATCACCGTCGACCACCCACATCCCCTCTCAACACCACCTAGGCATTACTTTCGTCTCCTCCATCAACCCCACCAGCTCAGCCACCTTCTCCGGCGAAGAAAACCGAGCAGCCCCGACGCCAGCAAGCACAGCCCGTCGCCTTCCGACCCCATTTCCGGCCACCACAGGCCACCATTTCTGACGCCACCACGACCGGAAGAACCACCTCGAGGCCCTCTACCCAAAGGTGTTAACAGGTACGCCTCTCATCACACTCGAAAATTTACCAATCTACTGTTCATTTTCTTCTTCGCATTTGCATGCGGGGAAGTGAAATTAATTCACTTCCCCGCAGGTCAGTTGGGCCGGGCTTTGTGCCCGGCCTGATATTTGAAAGCCCAGCCCAAGTTGAGCGGGCTGGAAGCCCATCCAGAGAGTCCGGCCCGATCATTAGTGGGCTGAAAGCCCAATAGGAGATAAGTAGAAGCCCAGCCCAAAATACTTTCGGGCTTCCAGCCCAAAATACTTTCGGGCTTCCAGCCCACGAGGCTGGAGGCCCAGCCCAAAAGACCTTCGGCTTCCAGCCCACGAGGCTGGAGGCCCAGCCCAAAAGACTTCGGGCTTCCAGCCCACGAGGCTGGAGGCCCAGCCCCCAAAGACTTCGGGCTCCCAGCCCGCGATGCTGGAAGCCCAGCCCAGCGAGTGGGCTGGCAGCCCAGCCACAATGGGCGGGCTGGCAGCCCAGCCCAGCGAGTGGGCTGGCAGCCCAGCCACAATGGGCGGGCTGGCAGCCCAGCCACAGTAGGCGGGCTGGCAGCCCAGCCCAGCCCCATGGAGAAGGGCTGGCAGCCAGCCCACCCATAAATAAAAATTAAATATAATATATATAAAAATACAAGAAATACAAAATTTGAAAAAAAATATGTTTCGTTTAAAAAAAAAAAGATAAAATGTTTTGTTTTCATGCATAAGGCCAATACACTAGCATATTTTTAAAAGTTGTTCTTTTGAAAAAATATATTATCTTGGGTTTTGAAGAGAAGAGAAAATGAGTTTTAGCATGGATTTTGCAAAGAAAAATCATTTCTTGCATTTTGAGATTTTACAACATGTTTGTAAAATCCAAAGGGTATTGGCCAATATTCAAAAAAATATAAAATTTTTTTTTTTAATTTATTATTCACTGTTGGTATTTGGATAAATAAATCCTAAAAGGGATTAGTATCCAAAATATTCGACGGGAATGATATGCTATTATTCACCGTTGGGATTTGGATAACCACATCCTAAGGGGTTAGTATCCAAAATCTTCGACGGGAATGATATGCTATTATTCACTGTCGGTATTTGGATAACTGAATCCTAAGGGGTTAGTATCCAAAATATTCTACGGGAATGATATGCTATTATTCACTGTTGGAATTTGGATAACTAAATCCTAAGGGGGTAGTATCCAAAATATTCGACGGGAATGATATGCTATTATTCACTGTCGGTATTTGGATAGATAAATCCTAAAGGGTTGATATCAAAAATATTCGGCAGGAATAATATATCATCAACATTTAAATATATATATCCGTATCCTAGCAGTCATAAGACAAACAAAAAACGTCAAGCAGCTTACCTTAGGTAGGGCGTACTAGGGGTGCTAAAACCTTCCCTTTACGCAACCAGTCCCTTACCCTAGAATCTCTGAAAGACCAGTTTAGGTTTCCTAGTAACCATAATACTAGGTGGCGACTCCCTTTTTACGAAATAGATAATCCCTTTGACATTTAACCTCTCCGCTCACGGGGACAAGTTGCCACGACGCCGCACATACCACCATTTTTGGGGTGCGACAGAATGGCGACTCCACTGGGGATTTTGGACTAGGCTTGATAATTTTGTTGTTTATGATATGTTAATTACTTGTGTGTTTATTTATTCATTTATTCTCATATTGGCATGAATTATTTATATGTTTGTTTAAAGGCTTTAGCATGCATTTTTTTTCATCCTGTCATCATAATATACCTCGTCATGCATCACTTTTTACCATTTTGAGAGCACACACTAAACTTTAAGTTAAGTGGGGGAGTAGCAGCTTACCTATGACTTGAGTCAAGGTTGAAGTTTGTGTAAACCCCAACTCTTTGCTGAGAGCTTAGATGATAGTGATTGGTATACGTGCCATCCCATTATCTGCTAAGACCCCATATTGCCTTTACGAGGGTGATCACTGGGACAGCGAGAGACCCTTTTTAGAGACCAAGTAGTAAACCTACCCTATGTCTCACGTAAAGGAACTAGTACCTATCATTAGGATATATGCTCCGTAATATCTTTTACATGAAATAAACCTAAAAAAGCATTTTCGCTTTACAGGTCTTGTGAACGAAATGACCACAACCACTAAACTTTCCATCATGGAATATGGGAGAGATTCTGAATTGTCACAATTGACTGAAGGAGACTGCTTTAAAGGCGATGCTATGAGACTATCACCAATCAAGAATCTAGATTGCATTATAAATGAGGTGAACAAATTGACGACTCACTTTCAGGATGTGGATAAAGACACATTTTTCAGAAAATACGGACGCATGATGGAGATTGCGAAGGTGGATGTCTTAAGCCCAGCAGTGCGAGGTCTAATTCATTTCTGGGACCCTGACTACCGTTGTTTTTCTTTTGGGAACATAGATCTATGTCCTACTATGGAGGAATACGGAATGTTGACTGAGTTTCCGAATGACCTATACAGGACTTATTTCCCTTCGAGATCTGATAAGGTCATTCCTGAACTGTCGAAGCTGCTCAGGATCCCCAACTTTGAAAGGTTTTTAGAAAAGAAGGCTACTGGTCTAAGATGGAAGATGCTGGAGTTGGAACTAGAACAAAAGTCCGGGTCAGAGAAAGAAAGATTGATTGCATTAGGCATATTTGGCCTTGTGTTATTCCCAAGCCGGACGGGTATAATAAGCTTAGAAGCTGCTGCTGCGTATGTGGGATATGAGACTACACAAATCAACCCCGTAGCTTCTGTTTTGGCTGAAACTATCATGACACTTAATCACTGTCGAAAAGCTGGAAAAGGGGCAGTGAGATGTTGCACGCAGCTGTTATATATTTGGATGGTTAGTCACATTGAAACAAAAAAACCTGTCTTCAATAATTTTTGGTGGTTCAACCAAAGACCATTGAGGATAGTGGAGGAAGAAGAATGGGGGGATCTAGACAACCAAGGTTGGTTAGAAAAGCTAAAAGCTATACCCAGTGGTAGTTTGAAATGGAAGGCCCCTTGGGCTAAAGCTGTGAATGTCCTAATGAGCTGCGGGCAAAGGTGCTGGGTTCCGTTGGTAGGGATTACCGGTTATGTGAGTTATGCTCCAGCTCTCGTGGTAAGACAGCATGGGGGCATGCAATTCATTCCAAGGACCAAAGGGATTGCTCAATTTTTTGGTTTGTTTAAGGATCCCATTGCACAAGAAGTCATGAGTGTCATCAAACAAGACTGGAAGCATCTAGTTTTGTTAGAAATAAAAAGTTTGGGGAATCCTAGTACAAGTGAAGGGTACGCAAAATGGAGAGATTCAGTTGCCTCAGCCTCGACCAATGGAGAAGTAAAGTCGCCACAAACTGGAGAAAAGTCTGTTAAAAGAAAAAGGGTTGACAGTGAAAGAGAATTGTGGGGACAAATTGAAAAGCTTCAGATGGAATTAAACAAGACCCGAAAGGACAAGATGATGATGGAAGAAATGGTGCTGGAAGGTGATAAAAGGAGAGCATTTTTAGATGAGCAGTTACAGTCTAGAGATGCAAAACTAGCTAAGCTCGAGTTAAAGATGGTCGAGGAGGAAAATGTTAGGTCGGGAATTGAGAAGGAATTAGCAGAGATGAATCAGAAGTGGGTGCAAAGTCGCTCTGAGCTCGACGCATTGAAGACTGAACATAATGAATGCCAAGATAGCATAGAATATTACCAAGAGAAGTTTGCAGAGGTTCAGTGCGAGTTGATGGACAGAATTGAAAAGTATGAAGAACTGTATAAGAAATATGTAATGTCGGAAAGTCGTTTGGCGGAACCTGTGAAAGATGAAGTTGGTGAAGCAGAATTGGTGATTAAAGAAGATAAGATAAGAAGTCTGAAGAGGGAGCTCGGCAAAGAAAGAGAAAAGATAAAGCATCTGGGTGAAAAATTAGCATTGATAGAAAAACACAAGGATCAGATTGATGCTAATAATACTTCATTAAACAGAACCAACTTGTTGCTTATTGAAAAATTGTCCAAGATGGACAAACAAATGGATGAAGCTGCCGCGCACGCTCGGGTCATTAGGACCAATGCTAGAAAGGTGGGAAGAGACATCATCCGTTATCGGCAAAGTCTAGCTGAAACCGATGCTTTCTTGGAGTCAATCGAGAACCATGGATTCGCTTTCCTACCCTTGGTGGAAGATGGGACGGAAGAAGGATTTTGATTTGTTTTTTCTTTTTGTGTTTCAAAAAATGTAGCAAGCTTGTCCAACATCAATGAAAAGGGCGTTGACCCATCTTTTATGCAAATTCTGTCTTTTGGTGAATATGACTTAAGCAAATGACCCGAAAAGCAGTACTCCTAAGCGGCAATGTGACAAGAAACCCATATTCTATGAAGTGTTGGCCATTAATAGTTCACAAGGGAAATGCATCCATGCATTACACAAAGCACATTCATCACAACACATGCATTTTATCATACATTTTCTTATACATTTATGCATAACAGCCCAGCTACGAAACATAGGTCCCCCTGCGAAAGTCCACAACACCCGTTTAAGAAAAAGAATGGAAAACGAAGAAAGGTCAGAACCAGAATCCCCATACCAAAAAGAGCTCGAAGTTGTCCGAAATGACGTGGCGCGTTTAGCAAGCCTGCTCGAGAAGGCATTAAGAACAAGAGATGGAGAGGGAACGTCAGCTCAGACGGATGAAGCACCACCGGCAGTTCAAAGCCCGGGGGCACCTCATATTTTAGGGACAAGCTCACCAAAGAAGCAGCCTGAATCCACTCGGCCCATCCCAATCCCTATTACATTAGATTTAACAGATGAGGACCCACAAGACGCTAGATTCTCTGACCACGCAGGATATAACAAGTGGTCCGCACTGGAAGAAAGGATAAGAGCAGTTGAAGGGAATGATCTATCTGACCCAGTTAGGGCAGCCGAAGCATGCTTGGTGCCTAACATCGTAATACCGCGGAAGTTCAGGGTTCCGGAATTTGTCAAGTATACTGGGGTAGAATGCCCAAAAACTCATCTTCGTTCCTACTATAACAAGATGGCGGAGGTCATACACGATGATAAATTGTTAATATATTTCTTCCAGGACAGCTTGACAGGGTCGGCCCTTAGCTGGTATATGAGGTTGGATAACATTAGGATTAAAAAATGGACGGACTTGGCGGACGCTTTTCTAAAGCAGTACAAGTTTAATCTAGAGATCGCTCCAGACAGGACCAGTTTGATGACCATGGAGAAAGGAGCTCAGGAGTCCGTAAGGACTTATGCTCAAAGGTGGCGGGACCAGGCTGTCAATGTACAACCGCCATTAATAGAGACAGAAATGGTAACCCTATTCGCTAATACCTTTAGGGCCCCATACTATGAGCATCTGATGGGTAGCTCCGCCCAACATTTTTATGATGCAGTGCGAATCGCTGAGAGGATTGAGCAAGGAATCCGGAGTGGGAGAATTATGGAACCCGTTGAGAAGAGGGGTTTTGTTGGGAAAAAGAAGGAGGTTGAGGTAAATAGCCTAGAAGATAGGCACAGAGGGAAATGTCGAACTTACCAAAGCTATCAAACACCTACCCCCCAAACCACCAGTATCAACTTCTCCAAACCCTCTGTCCCAAACCAACCTTTTCACACAAACTTCCCCGCAAACAACCAAAATAATTACCAAAAAAGAGAATATCAACAACCAGAAGAACAACTACCACCTTTGCCCATAACCCTCAAGGAGTTATATGCTAAATTACTAAGTATTGGGCATATTGCTCCCCTACCAGTACCACCTCCACGACCACCTTTCCCTGCCTGGCACAACCCCGAGCTGAGTTGTGAATACCATGCTGGTAATGCAGGTCATAGCATTGAAACCTGTGTAGCTTTTAAAAGGAGGGTATTACAATTAATCAAGATCGGGTGGGTCACTTTTGAGGATTCGCCCAATGTGAATTCGAATCCCTTGCCCAAGCATGCTGCAGGAAGTAGCGGGGTTAATGCGGTGGAAATGGATAACAAAGAAAGGGTTTTAAAAGTGACCCTGACCCGATTATATGATATGCTGGTACAGGCCGGACACTTGGAGGAATCATCCAAGCACAACATAGGAGAGGATGACTTCTGTCTATTCCATAACAAGAAAGGGCATCACATTGATGAATGCATCGAATTTCATCAAAAAGTTGCAAGAATGACGACTTTAGGGGAGCTGAGGATCGAGGGTACGGAAGCCAATAGAGGGATGATGATGATAGAAAAATGTAGGATTCAATCAACAACTAGTGGATTTTCGAAGTTGGTACTAGTTAAGCCTTCATACGCAAAGGAAGCAAACTATAAGGCGACGCCGGGCAATTATGTTTCTACCTCAAGCATTGAAACTCCTTTTTTCCAAAACGAGATAAGCGGTTTGACCCGAAGTGGCCGTTGTTTCACGCCCGAGGAGTTAGAAAAGCAAAGAAAGATTAAAGGCAAAGAGGCCATGGGTTTTGAAAAAGAGTTGGAGGTAAATAAACCTATAACAGAGGAAGAAACAAATGAGTTCTTGAAGTTGATGAAACATAGTGAGTATTGTGTGGTGGACCAGTTGAAAAAGACCCCTGCCAAGATCTCCATCATGTCATTAATACTTAGTTCCGAGCCGCATCGTAATGCTTTGCAGAAGGTACTGAATGAGGCCTACGTACCTCAAGATATCGAACAAAGGACTATGGAGCATCTGGTAGGGAGAATTCATGCTTCAAATTACTTGTACTTTACCGAAGATGAACTTGATGCTGAAGGAACTGGCCATAACAAGCCTTTGTATATCACGGTCCGATGCAAAGATTGTCTCATCGGTAAAGTTCTCATCGATAATGGCTCAGCTCTTAATGTGTTGCCGAGACACATGCTGAATGAGATGCCGGTGGATCCCTCCCATATGCAGCCAAGTGTGATGATGGCTAGAGCATATGATGGGTCACCAAGGGAAGTGTTAGGATCGATCGAAGTTGAACTAGCTGTGGGTCCACAAGTTTTTCTGGTAACCTTACAAGTGATGGACATCCACCCCTCCTATAGCATGTTGTTAGGAAGGCCATGGATACATGCTGCTGGAGCAGTCACTTCCTCGTTGCATCAATGTTTGAAGTACATTGCAAATGGTGTCCTGGTCACTGTTAAGGCCGAAGAGACTATATCGATGATGAAAAATGTGGCGGTCCCTTTCATTGAAGCTGAAGATTGTGTGGATGGAAACCTACATGCGTTCGAAGTCGTGAACACCGAGTGGGTGCCCGAGAATACTGTAATAAGAAAACCAGGGATCTCAGAGGCCATCAAAATGGCCGCTAAAAAACTGTTAAAGCATAAGATTTCTGTCCGCTTTAGCGCAGGAAAAAGGAAGGTTGAGTGGATTGGTGTAACGAAGTTGAAGGCTGCAGAACAAAGGTTTGGGCTGGGGTATCAGCCTAGAAAAGAAGATTACAAGCGGGCTGCTAGTGCAAGAAGAGAGAAGAGAATGGCGCGGATTGAAGGAAGGAAGCCTGAAGAAGGAAACTTAGTCATTCCTCCAATTAGGGTTTCATTCCCAAAGCTCGCCTATGTGATGCAACCTGACCAAGAACATGAAAATTCTCTTCAGAAGCTCTCGTCCCTGAGCATCAACAATGTGGAAGAAGAAGAAGTCGAGGGTATTGCCAAGAGAACTCAATCTGGGAGAAGGGAGGAAGAATTGCCGCAATTAACTATCTACGCTCTGGAGGAAGTTACCGCCAGTATGTGTATTCGAAAGCTAGTCGAGGGGGAAAAGTTTCAGAATTGGGAGACCCAGGAAGCTCCATTGGTTTTTAGAATGTAATATGCAATGTTTGTTTTGTTGTTTTTGTTTTAATTCGAGGCTCGTCGGGTCAATCGAATTTTATCTTTGTTTTGTTTTGAACCGAATGTTTTTAATGAGATTATGCATGTTTTTCATTTCTCTTCTTATTTTTATTTCATTTTTTTCTGTGCATTTACACTCACTTTCCGCTTTCAGGAGCCCTGAAAGCGGAACTTCCACAACAACACCTGCATTATATACTGAGAATGAGTGGCCGAATTTTAAAGAATATATAATAGCTGTAGAAGAGGGAGAAAAGGATGAAAATAGCATTAGGGAATTCACAAAATTAATAGAACAACATGAACAGGTTTGGAAACCCGCTAAAGAGGAACTTGAAACTATAAATGTGGGTGATAAAGAAAATCAGAGAGAGCTCAAGATAGGAACCCTGATCACACAGAAAGAAAAGGAAGACTTGATCACACTGCTCCGAGATTACGTAGATGTGTTTGCTTGGTCTTATGAGGATATGCCCGGTTTAGATACGAATATCATAGTGCATAGGGTACCATTGGAAGAAGGGTGCAGACCGATTAAACAAAAGCTAAGAAGAACTCATCCAGAAATTTTGATCAAGGTAAAGGCAGAAATTGAAAAGCAATGGAACGCGGGTTTCTTAGAGGTGGTCAAGTATCCACAATGGGTGTCCAACATAGTGGTGGTACCCAAAAAGGAGGGCAAGATTAGAGTCTGTGTGGACTTTAGAGATTTAAATCGTGCTAGCCCTAAAGATAATTTTCCTCTACCACATATAGACATGTTAGTTGACAATGCAGCTCGTAGCTCCATATATTCCTTTATGGATGGGTTTTCAGGATATAATCAGATAAAAATGGCGCAAGAAGATAAGGAGAAGACAACCTTTGTTACACCATGGGGGACATTCTGCTATAAAGTCATGCCATTTGGGTTAAAAAATGCTGGTGCCACTTACCAAAGGGCTATGGTGACTTTATTTCACGACATGATGCACAAGGAGATTGAAGTATATGTGGATGACATGATTGCTAAATCTGGAGAAGGAGAGAATCATGTCCAGATATTGAAGAAATTATTCGAAAGGTTAAGGAAATATAAGTTGAGGCTTAACCCTGCAAAGTGTTCATTCGGGGTGAAATCTGGGAAGTTGTTAGGATTTGTGGTGAGTGACAAAGGGATAGAAGTGGATCCTGAAAAAGTAAAGGCTATTCAGGCCATGCCAGCTCCGAAGACTGAGAAAGAAGTAAGAGGATTTTTAGGAAGGTTAAATTACATCGCTCGATTTATATCCCAATTAACCACAACCTGTGACCCAATCTTTCGTCTGTTAAGGAAAAAGAATCCTGGGATTTGGAATGCAGAGTGCGAAGAGGCTTTTGAAAAAATCAAGCAGTACTTGCTAAATCCACCTCTACTTGTCCCTCCTGTACCAAAAAGGCCATTGATATTGTACTTAACGGTGACTGAAACAGCGATGGGATGTGTGCTTGGACAACAGGATGAATCCGGAAGGAAAGAAAGGGCTATTTATTACCTAAGTAAGAAGTTCATGGAGTGTGAGTCTAGGTATACTATGATTGAGAAGTTGTGTTGCGCACTAGCATGGGCTGCGAAGAGGTTACGACAATATATGTTGTATCATACCACATGGTTGATTTCTAAATTGGACCCGTTGAAGTATATCTGCGAAAAGCCCTACCTGTCCAGCCGAATTGCTAGGTGGCAGGTCCTGTTAGCCGAATATGACATAGTGTATATGACAAGGAAAGCTGTAAAAGGGAGTGTTATTGCTGATCACCTGGCGGACCATGCTATAGAAGATTATGAGCCGTTAGACTTTGATTTTCCTGATGAGGATGTGCTTTCAGTTGAGGAAGGAAAACTAGAATGGTGGACTATGTACTTTGATGGTGCTGTAAATGTATGTGGTAACGGAGCAGGGGCAGTGATAATATCTCCTGACAAGAAACAATATCCAGTTTCAACTAAATTGCAATTCGGTTGCACTAACAACACAGCCGAGTATGAGGCCTGTATTCTTGGTTTAGAGACTGCATTGGAATTGAACGTAAAAAAGATAGATGTGTATGGGGATTCAATGCTAATTATTTGTCAGGTAAAAGGGGAATGGCAAACCAAAGAAGAAAAGCTGATACCCTACCAAGAATACCTATCTAGACTGGCTGAAGAATTTGAAGAAATAGAGTTCACACATCTAGGAAGGGAAGGAAATCAGTTTGCAGATGCCTTGGCCACACTAGCTTCTATGGCTAAAATAGACTTCGGGCAAAATTTACAGCCAATACACATTGATATCAGAAATAACCCAGCTCATTGTTGCTCAGTCGAAGGAGAAATAGATGGAAACCCTTGGTACTACGACATCAAGAACTTCATCCAAAACCAGGTTTATCCCATGGGGGCATCCAACATCGAAAAGAAGACCTTAAGGAGATTAGCAATGGATTTTTATCTTGATGGAGAAGTTTTGTATAAGAGGTCATCTGACGGGACTTTGTTGAGATGTTTAGATGAAAATGAAGCTAGAGATGCGTTACGAGAAGTCCATGAAGGGATCTGCTCAACTCATGCTAGTGGACATATGATGGCTAGGAAAATTCAAAGAGTTGGTTACTTTTGGATGACATTAGAGAAGGATTGCATTGACTATGTCCGCAAGTGTCATAAATGTCAGATCCACAGTGACAAAATCAATGCCCCTCCGGCCCCCCTATTTAACTTATTGTCTCCATGGCCTTTTGCGATGTGGGGAATTGATGTGATTGGGCCTATCAACCCGAAAGCCAGCAATGGTCATAGGTTCATTCTCGTGGCTATCGACTACTTTACAAAATGGGTAGAAGCTGGGTCATTCGCGCATGTAACGCAAAAAGTGGTGAAGAAATTTGTCGAGAGAGATTTGATATGTCGGTATGGACCACCAGAAAAGATTATAACTGATAATGCACAGAATTTCAACGGGAAATTAATAACAGAACTCTGTGCTAAATGGAAGATCAAGCACTCAAATTCCTCGCCTTATAGACCAAAGATGAATGGTGCGGTAGAAGCTGCTAATAAGAATGTCAAGAAGATTGTTCAGAAGATGGTAGTCACCTATAAGGACTGGCATGAGATGTTGCCATTCGCCCTTCATGCATACCGTACCGCAGTTCGAACCTCAACAGGAGCCACCCCATACATGTTGGTGTATGGAATGGAGGCAGTAATGCCTTTAGAAGTGGAAATCCCATCGTTAAGAGTATTGATAGACTCTGAACTAGAGGAAGCAGAATGGGCAAAAGTCAGATATGAACAATTGAATTTGATCAGCGAAAAGAGGTTGGCCGCAATCTGTCATCATCAATTATACCAAAGAAGGATGGCTAAATCATATGACAAGAAAGTCCGACCTCGAAAATTCCAAGAAGGAGATCTGGTACTGAAGAAAATATTGCTTGTACCAGGGCAAGATCAGAGTAAATGGGCCCCAAACTATGAAGGCCCTTATGTGGTGAAGAAGTCATTCTCGGGAGGAGCTTTGCTATTATCTAGAATGGACGGAGAGGATCTAGTTAGGCCTGTGAATTCTGACTCTGTAAAGAAATATTATGCCTGATATTTTGTAACCTCCCAATCAATAAGATAAAATTCGGCCATGAATTCTTGTTACAAGAAACTTTTTCTTCACAAAGCGCATGATCTCACAATATTTTATTTGAACTTGGCATGTTTTGTACATCATGCTGGGGGCAAAAAAAAAAAAAAAAAAAAAAAAAAATTATAACTTTTGAAACACTAGCTACGAGTTTGTTTAAAAATGGTGATTTGCATTAAAAGCATCAATTTGCATAAACAAAACCATATTTTGAGTTATTCTTTTTAAATATCTTCTTGAGTCTTCATAGAAATTTTAATTTAAACGTCGATAACATATAAGGAAAACTTCAATGGAGCAAGGGCCCCATGTGGAACAAAAAAATCTCCTCACCGAACATGAAAATATAGCGCGAGGAGCACATTCTGTCAGTCGAACAAAAGATCATTACAACGAATAGGGGGACCTATGTTTCCAAAAGAGGTAACAAAAGCATGCATGTTATATTGTCATAACACTAACCTGACAGGAAAGAGTGGCGAAAGCCAATGTAATTCCAAGTTCTGGAAATTATGGAGAAACAGAATCTCAAGTCAACAAAATCACGGAAGATGAATTGAGGATCAGTGGTACTTCGTTCCTTAACCCGGGTAGGTCACCCGTCATAACGAGACCCGGGTAGGTCACCCGTCACCATTGAGACCTTACTAACCCGGGTAGGTCACCCGTCATAACGAGACCCGGGTAGGTCATCCGTCACCATTGAGACCATACTAACCCGGGTAGGTCACCCGTCACCATTGAGACCATACTAACCCGGGTAGGTCACCCGTCACCATTGAGACCATACTAACCCGGGTAGGTCACCCGTCATAACGAGACCCGGGTAGGTCACCCGTCACCATTGAGACCTTACTAACCCGGGTAGGTCACCCGTCATAACGAGACCCTGGTAGGTCACCCGTCACCATTGAGACCTTACTAACCCGGGTAGGTCACCCGTCATAACGAGACCCGGGTAGGTCACCCGTCACCATTGAGACCATACTAACCCGGGTAGGTCACCCGTCATAACGAGACCCGGGTAGGTCACCCGTCACCATTGAGACCATACTAACCCGGGTAGGTCACCCGTCATAACGAGACCCGGGTAGGTCACCCGTCACCATTGAGACCTTACTAACCCGGGTAGGTCACCCGTCATAACGAGACCCGGGTAGGTCACCCGTCACCATTGAGACCTTACTAACCCGGGTAGGTCACCTGTCATAACGAGACCCGGGTAGGTCACCCGTCACCATTGAGACCTTACTAACCCGGGTAGGTCACCCGTCATAACGAGACCCGGGTAGGTCACCCGTCACCATTGAGACCATACTAACCCGGGTAGGTCACCCGTCATAACGAGACCCGGGTAGGTCACCCGTCACAATGAGACCAACTTCATTTTTCTTTACAACACTTACTAGTTAAAGTCTTTTACAAAGACTTTAGTCGTAAGCACTGTAAAGAAGGGGGCAACTATCATAACCCAATTTTGGGTCATTCCCCAAAACTACCCGGAAATAAAAAATAATAATAAATAAATAAAGGGGTTGGTGTCAGTAGGAAAATCACGTTGAATTTTTGGATGTTTTCGAAAGCTCGATCGTACCTCTTTTGTACCCGAAAATGAAGGAAATCGCAGATTCACGGCTAAAGTAATTTATTATCAGATAAATCTGCGTATAAACTAAGTCGTAAGATAATTATATTTTTATGGACCAATTTGATTTAGTCATTGGTTAATATAAAAGTGTAATTATGTTCAAGAATTAATTTAGGTCCAATGGAAGGGTTTAATTAAGCTTGGTGACTTAATTATACTTTAAATTGATCAAATTAATTTTTATTAAGGGCTTAGTCAATAAGAAATCAAGTTCTTAAATTTAATTCGGGTTCAATTGGTGATATTTGAATTTTCGGGGACCAATTGGAATTTTTCCAAGCAAATTATGCGAAACCGGGGACCAATATGATTAAATTAAGAGTTTAATGTTCGATCGAGGGTTAAATTGTGCAAATCAGAAATTAGGGACCGAAATAAAAAAGGCACGCACATTTAAGGTTGCTGTTGAAATTTTGACGGGGATACGATTGCATAAAATTAAAAGTTTAAAATTAATCGGGGGTGCAATTGAACCAATCAAATATTGAAGGACCAAATTGCAATTTTCCAAAAAAAACCAAGATTGCATGTTCTGCACTGTTCCGATACTGGAACAGTGCAGAGCACAACTCGACAACCCACTGCCTCTGCAAAGAATTTGCAGAGGCAACCCACAGCTCTGCAACCTGCATTTGCAGAGGCAGAACACGGTGCTGCAGCCCTCAGCCCTCTGCAAATGCAGAGGCACAGCCCTCAGCCCTCATGCAATGTGCATGAGGAGCGCCCCGGTCCCCTATAAATAGAGGGGGAGAAGCGAGCAGAAGGAAAAAGAAAACAAAGAGTGAGGAGATTTAGAAAGGAGGAGAAGAAAAGAGAAAAAAGAAAAGAAAAGAAAGGAAGAACTGAGAAAAGGAAAATTTTACTGAAGATTTGAACTTCATCTCTCTCGTTTTTGTTCTCGGTTTTTCGCCTCTCTCTCTCCTAAAACCAGTTCTGGTTCCTCTCTCTCTCTTTCTCGGCTCAACACCCCAACCCCCAACTCTCGGCCAGCCAGCCTCCATCACCGTCGACCACCCACATCCCCTCTCAACACCACCTAGGCATTACTTTCGTCTCCTCCATCAACCCCACCAGCTCAGCCACCTTCTCCGGCGAAGAAAACCGAGCAGCCCCGACGCCAGCAAGCACAGCCCGTCGCCTTCCGACCCCATTTCCGGCCACCACAGGCCACCATTTCTGACGCCACCACGACCGGAAGAACCACCTCGACGCCCTCTACCCAAAGGTGTTAACAGGTACGCCTCTCATCACACTCGAAAATTTACCAATCTACTGTTCATTTTCTTCTTCGCATTTGCATGCGGGGAAGTGAAATTAATTCACTTCCCCGCAGGTCAGTTGGGCCGGGCTTTGTGCCCGGCCTGATATTTGAAAGCCCAGCCCAAGTTGAGCGGGCTGGAAGCCCATCCAGAGAGTCCGGCCCGATCATTAGTGGGCTGAAAGCCCAATAGGAGATAAGTAGAAGCCCAGCCCAAAATACTTTCGGGCTTCCAGCCCAAAATACTTTCGGGCTTCCAGCCCACGAGGCTGGAGGCCCAGCCCAAAAGACCTTCGGCTTCCAGCCCACGAGGCTGGAGGCCCAGCCCAAAAGACTTCGGGCTTCCAGCCCACGAGGCTGGAGGCCCAGCCCCCAAAGACTTCGGGCTCCCAGCCCGCGATGCTGGAAGCCCAGCCCAGCGAGTGGGCTGGCAGCCCAGCCACAATGGGCGGGCTGGCAGCCCAGCCCAGCGAGTGGGCTGGCAGCCCAGCCACAATGGGCGGGCTGGCAGCCCAGCCACAGTAGGCGGGCTGGCAGCCCAGCCCAGCCCCATGGAGAAGGGCTGGCAGCCAGCCCACCCATAAATAAAAATTAAATATAATATATATAAAAATACAAGAAATACAAAATTTGAAAAAAAATATGTTTCGTTTAAAAAAAAAAAGATAAAATGTTTTGTTTTCATGCATAAGGCCAATACACTAGCATATTTTTAAAAGTTGTTCTTTTGAAAAAATATATTATCTTGGGTTTTGAAGAGAAGAGAAAATGAGTTTTAGCATGGATTTTGCAAAGAAAAATCATTTCTTGCATTTTGAGATTTTACAACATGTTTGTAAAATCCAAAGGGTATTGGCCAATATTCAAAAAAATATAAAATTTTTTTTTTTAATTTATTATTCACTGTTGGTATTTGGATAAATAAATCCTAAAAGGGATTAGTATCCAAAATATTCGACGGGAATGATATGCTATTATTCACCGTTGGGATTTGGATAACCACATCCTAAGGGGTTAGTATCCAAAATCTTCGACGGGAATGATATGCTATTATTCACTGTCGGTATTTGGATAACTGAATCCTAAGGGGTTAGTATCCAAAATATTCTACGGGAATGATATGCTATTATTCACTGTTGGAATTTGGATAACTAAATCCTAAGGGGGTAGTATCCAAAATATTCGACGGGAATGATATGCTATTATTCACTGTCGGTATTTGGATAGATAAATCCTAAAGGGTTGATATCAAAAATATTCGGCAGGAATAATATATCATCAACATTTAAATATATATATCCGTATCCTAGCAGTCATAAGACAAACAAAAAACGTCAAGCAGCTTACCTTAGGTAGGGCGTACTAGGGGTGCTAAAACCTTCCCTTTACGCAACCAGTCCCTTACCCTAGAATCTCTGAAAGACCAGTTTAGGTTTCCTAGTAACCATAATACTAGGTGGCGACTCCCTTTTTACGAAATAGATAATCCCTTTGACATTTAACCTCCCCGCTCACGGGGACAAGTTGCCACGACGCCGCACATACCACCATTTTTGGGGTGCGACAATCTTCATGAGAGAAAAAAAACTATCAAGAATTAAAGATGCTATATTTTGTAAGTTGTTTATTCTTTAAAAAGAGAGAAAGAAAAAGAAAAGGAAGGTCTGGACCTCATAGAGGATAACATCTGGTTAAGATTTGAGAATTCGTTGGAGGTTTAAGGGATAAGATGAGGTTTAAGAATGAGGAAATAATATTTCAACTATATAGTCTAAAATCTTATATTATTTTAAAAGTAGCTATCAATAATTATTTTAAAAGAGAAGTAAATATAAGAAGAAGAGAAAAACCTAATGTGGAAAGAAAAAACCCTTTTGAAAAGTTGATTTAAAACACACTTATAGAATCCAATTTGATGGCTCATTTGACTCGGAGCTTAGTTAGAGTTGAGAATTGACCCAGTGACCTAAAACCTAGCCTGTGATAGATTATTTTGGAGCTAGAAAGAGAGAGGATGTGATCAATTGTATGTTTCGAAGTATTATTGAAATTGATTTTGAATATATGTTCTTTTTAAAAATACATGAAAATGATGTTGTTTTTAAAAAAATTATTTTGACATAAAAAATGAAAATAATCTAAAATATAAAAAAATTAATTTAAATTAAAAAATAAATAAACAATTTTTTTTTCAAAAATATTTTTAAAACGTAATGTTACACAGGACATAAGTGTCTAAACGAGTTAACTTGCAATCCCGTTGATTCCTCTAAATTAGAGTAAGACCTAACTTGGTCAATACCAATAAATATTTTTTAGTATTTCTAAGATGATATCATTTAAAATAAAATAAAATATTATTTTAAAATAAATTCAGTTTATGGCTAACATGCAATTCCAGTAAAAATCGTATTATGACGTGGTAGACAGGAATTATCTTACTACTTATAAAGACTTGGGAGCTTTTAAACTAGCTTGAATCTAAATTGATGAAAGAGGAAAATAAATCTACTGTAACTGTGCATGGATTCATACCGTTAAAGCTTTGCACGAGTTACCATAAGAAGAACAAGGCCCACTAGTATTTGAATACGTACCAGCCCAAAAGAGTTACCATAAGAACAACAAGGCCCAATAGTATTTGAATACGTACCAGCCCAAAGGAGTTACCATACGAAGAATAAGGCCCACCTGTATTTTGAATACGTACCAGCCCAAAGGAGTTACATGGACCGGCCATCTGTACCCAGACTCGCTTAGAGGACCGGCTGTTTCTGGTTTTTGTGCTGTTGGGTTGCCTTCTGGTAATAATACATTTTGATCCTTAAAGTGTTCGTGATCGTCTACTTTAGTGTCTCAATGTCTTAATTGCGTTATTAACAGCATTTTGAAAGTCTCTTTCAAAGAAGTAGTCTTGCCTTATCATGTTATTTAGCCGTATTGAGGCCTGCTTCTTGACCAATTCTTGACACAGAGGACAAATCTGTACTTAGATGTCGAAGGTGTGGACTTGTTTGGCCACGATGCTGCTGATCATCACTGATATTTCTTTTTAATCTAAATATTTCTTCAAAATCAAGCTCTTGCGTGCGTGACACGTAAGATTGGTAGAGGATTAAGAACGGGAATGAGATAGGGTTGATGTAGAGTTGAGATGCATGCACTTGGGTGTGGAATCTTTCAATGATCAAGAGATCTTATAATAATATGTTTTTTTTTTTTTTTTACTATAAAGTGTTTAATAAGAAATTGATTCCTTGGCTAGGGTTTTCTAGAAATTTTAGAAATTCTGGCAGCAACAGATTGAAGACATGGGTGCGCAATGCATAGTGTACTAAATTCTCTTTGAACTTCAAAAAAGAACGTTTATTTTGTACTAATTTTATTTACATTGTAATGAGACCTCATTTACTGATGAAAATTGAAAGTTTCCGAGCCAACTTTATTTTTTTCTTTCAAAAACTAATTTTTATCTAATAATATAAAAACCAGTAATTAACTTTTTATCATGATGTTTTGTAAATTGCTAGCACCATTTTCTAAATAAAAATCTATTATGGTTTTAGAAATAGAAATAAAAATAAAACATTTAAACAAGGTCACAATATTTTGTATGTGGTTGAAGAAAACAATATTGATAAATGTGATAATATATATTAAAAATCTTAAAAATGAAATTTATGTTAATAAAATATTCATGAGTTTTTTAGTCACATATTAATTGAATTTTTCTAATTTTTTTTTACCAAAACACCCTATAATATATAAATTTTAAAAAATAATATTGAGAAAAAAGAAAGAAAATTAGATGCATGTCTTAACTTTGATGGCCTAAAGCATATGGGCTTTTAAAAAACAAAGCTCAAGCACATTGATCTTTTAGCTCAAAAAATAAAAAAAGTTATATGTTTTTTTTTCAAACTTTGGTGTTAATTGAATCGGGTTTAGATCGAGTTTGAATGAATTAATCAAATCATTAAAAAATCACTTGGATGAATAATTTTTATTAATGTCATACCCAATTAAATTTAAACCTTGCTAAGATGCTAGGTTTTCTACATTAATCTATCAGAATAATTTTGACACCAGTATATTAAAATGATCTTAAAACATTATTTTTTTTAGAGTAAAAAATAATTCAAACTTTTTTAAAAATTACTTTTTAAATGTTTCCAAGCACCCCTCAATCTATGTTCTAGTAAAGTCCAACGTTAGACGAACGCAACGCCAACTTGAATGTGTTATGCTAATATGAAAAGCACCTTTGTTAAGAATTATTGAGAAAAACAATCTCGATTGAAGTGTAAATTAGTTTGAAAACAATATTAATGTAAAATAAAAAAATTCGTTTCCATCCTTAGCACATGCGTTCACAAAATAATTAATACAAACCATAGAATGCCGCTTGCCCACCTATAGCCAGCTATTTTACAACAGAACATTTGCCTTTATTTTATAATCAAAGGATCTAAAAGTTCAATTTCACGTTTCCAAGTGGTCTGATGGAAGGAAAAAAAACATAATAAAATTACAATTTGCATCAATAAACTAGCATCTGATTGCCTCTGAGTTCTGTAAATATATAAAGTATATATATATTCTAAGACAACTTTATTAGAAGATGATTTCTTTTTAGTGACGTGTCTATGTCTCAAAATGATTTCTTAACATAGCCTAATTAAATTCACGCACTTTGGTAGAACAATGCGTTCCCCACCAACACTCTAATCACTTGAATCTTGGCTTCCATTTCTAAAAAAACTCACTTTTCCGGTGATTATCTAGTACTCGGAATAATATTTTTCTCTCTTTCACGGACGAGAAAGCTTCATGATGAATCATCATGCATGCATGGGAAAAAATGCGTTAAAAATAGTACGTGTGTATTTGATAATATAGTATATAGTGTTTTTTAATTGAAAGTATATTCATATATATATTTTTTAATATTTTATTTTAATTTTCAATGTCAATATATATCAAAATCCTCTACAAATATTAATTTAATACCTATTCAGGCAAAACAACAATTTAAAAAGCAGGTTTGAGCTACAAAAAACAAACCCTTCTAATCCCAACCTTAATCCCCCGTCCATGATAAATGTACCCTACATAGAATCCCACACTTTACAAATCATTTAGGCTATATTTAGCTGATATTATAGGGTATAAGTAAACACATACAAATTAGATAAAAATATAAAATAAATTTATTTTTAGTATAATTTTGAAATGAATTTTTATCTTTTTCAAAATAATAGTTATAGGAAGATATGTCCTCTCTAGCTCTACAATGTCTATCTCTTTTGTATTGAAATGAAAATGTTATAAAAATGAATTTATTTTTATACCACTCTTTTATTGCAACCAAATGTATTTTTTTATATGTATTTGTCTATTCTATCATAGTAAACTAATTAGACACAATCTTAGGTACTTACGTGAATTTCATTTTTTCTTATCCTTGTTATTACAAAAAAGATTTTCGAGATAGAAGGAACAAAGCCGGCCGAGACAAACTAAATATATCTCTTAATCCTTTTGTTTTAATTTTTTTTCGTTCCTTGCTATTAAAAATATTCCCGTTTTATGCATATGAAATTTATATATTAATTAAGAAAGATATATAATATTTCTGAAAGTATATATAGATATGAAGAATATATTAAAACAACTACTTGGATATATATAAAATAAAAAAAAGAGACGTTTTTGACATATTCCTGCTGCAGTGCAAGTGGTTGTCACCTTTTTATCTCTTTGTCTTAGATTCAATGCATCTTCTTTTTGTTTCTTAAGACACTATTATTTATATCGGTGGTTTCTGCAAAGAGTATGAACATAAAATCTTGTCGGGATCACGTAATAATCCAAGTTGATTCTCGAAAATAACACCTGATCGATTCAACCTTGATACCAGTTAATTATTTTATTAGCTCGTTAATTATTTTCTCATACCTGCATTCTTAATTTCTAGTGTAATAGTTGACAACTACACCTCGAAGCGTGCTGTAGCGTCTAAGCCCCCTGTGGTTGCTTAACTTTGAGATTAAGACCTGCCCTGTAAAAAAATAAAGAAAAAAGTTTGTAAAAATTAATCAGAATCATTCAAATTTCAGATCAGAAATGGGCACACACAGCTGTTAAAAATATATCTAATTAATGTTCTAGTATTTCTGACACCATTCAATTGCGTACACACCGTTAAGAAACTATCTCACCTAAAAACTTAAACTATTAGATGAGACTCCGGAATATGATTTATATTATTCCCTAACACAACTCCTCAAGTGAAAACCCTTTGGACTTGAAACTTGCACAGACTCATATTACTTTATGCTTGATTTTTATCAAACAGAATGAGAGTGGTGAGATTCGAACTTGTGATCGTTGGGTCAACAAAGCTCTGATACTATGTTAAGGAACCATCTCATCTAAAAGCTTAAGTTATTAGATGAGGCCTCAAAATATAGTTTATATTATTCTCTAACACTAACACACACACACAAAAACAATTAACTCCAGGCTTCATCTTCATAAAATCTCACACGTGAGATTGTTCAATTCCAGGCTGATTCTGGTGTAGGAGGTGATGCCTAAGTAAGGTATAATATTAGTAAGGGTATTTAAAATTAACAACGAAATAGCTGGACCTCTTTCCCTTTTGATATTGTATACACAAACGAACAGCACTGCTCTCAAATTTAAAAATTATGGCTAGCTAGATTGGGGCAAGGATTGCAGGAACCCTCCAGCCAAAATCAATCAAAACACAATACTTTACCAACATAATTAATTTCTTATACCCCTTGTGTGGTGCAAGATGTACAGCAGATTACCTTAATTTGTGAATACCCACGGGTTCGTGCTCTACGCGTCCTTCGTGAAAAGCTGAGAAAAATCAGTAAAACAATACGTTTTGAAGCTTACATGAATAAGAAATCTAAAAGAAGTCTGGTTTGTCCGATCAAAGATGCCAGTAGAATATCTGAAAATATTATAATTCCCAGCATACGTAAGAGTTAAGACTCCTGTCCGATGCCTTCAACTAGAAAGATTATCAGTGCAGTATAAAATCAAATACTGTGTTCCAGTTAACAATCTTATCCTAAAATTAATCATATGTTTTGTTTAGCCAAATACCCCACAAAATATAATATAGGATATCATTGTCAAGACTCTGCTTTGAAGTCTTTCTTTAACCTTTGCACTCCCACATGACTTGCTCCTCTATTTCAGGCATACCTGTCAACTGCTGATTTGTTGAGCCAAAGCTTTATTTAAGTTGGGTTTATTTTGAACTAGTCTTTTTTTTTTTTAAGAAAAAAAACTTGAAATCACGTTGTTTAGGGTTTTTTTTATATATAATCTCAGCTTAGGTTGCCTCCTATCAGTAAAAATTTGGAAATACTTTTTTTTTTAAAAAAATAGTTGATTACATTAAAATATATTATACATGACAAGTTTTTTACCAATCTAGATTTCCCATCAGAAGATAAACAATCAAATCATGGATTCGTCATTCCATGGAGCGTCTTGTAAGAGAAATTCCTAAACATCACAGAGAAGAAGATGCCGGAATATCATTTCTTCTACTTTCCGTCGAAACTAGAAAATCTCGAATCCATATGTATAAGTGTGTTCACGGCTGCCTGCGCATATGAGCCCGTGAAATCCCACTTCCCAAATCTTCATAGCTTTTATATGATCAGTAGATACGATACAATCTTAATTAGGGTGCGGGATTGAAATCAAATTTGAAAAAAAAATCATCTTATGAATGGATTCTCTTGCCACAAGTAAAGGCCATTGCACTACATTTATCAGAAACTAAAAAGCCATATTGATCTATGGTGCAATACGTACAGAAATAAAATGACTTGGGACATGCCTTTCTCAGACAATCAAGTAGAAAGCAGATAGCATGGCTATGGAGGATCTTCTTCTCCATCTTGCATATTCAGGAAGTAGCGCAATGATGAGCAAAATCACCACCTCATAAAGTAATTAATTGGAAGAAGAATGCAAAACCAAAAGAAGTTTGTGATGGGTTTAAGGCCAAGAAAACAACAAGGGAAATGATATATCAAGCTTAATCTTGATCTACAGATTTAATCTTGCAACACAGATATATATATATCAAGCCAGTTCTCTATACGGATCCAGAAACACAGGATCATGGATGAGAGAGGGGAGAAATCAATATGCGTTTTGTAATCAAACTGCATTAGTGGTGTCCATGGTGGGCATTCGTGATGAACTTAAGGCCAATAAAACAAGAAGGGACAGGATCATGAGTGGCAGGAAGAGAAGAACCAGAGGTGGCGGTGGTAGTGGTGGCAGCACCAGTGGTAGAACTAGAAGAGAGATAGTCAACACAGCCATAACCACGATAAAACCTGTGCTTACCATCAAGCTTTGCGCTAGCTGATTTTTCTCTTTCTTCAAGTCAGATAACACCAGCCCGCCTCGATTTCCAGCTCATAACTCAATTTCATGGGCCTCCATTGTCGTAGCATTTAGTGTTCAAGAGAAGAGCTTAATTACTGAAATGATGGTTATGTAGCAATCAGAAGTTAAAAGACGGAACTTAGGGTTAGAGAATTGTTCTTCGGCCAAGTGTTTATTAGTTTATTAGTCCCTTTCAAACCCTAATGCTAGCTATGTCCTGATTCAACTGATCTGAATGATATAGCTGATAAATTAATAATGACTATTAGTGGGGATTAATAAAATTTCTCCGTTTTTTCTTTCCCCAACATTATAAGATACTAATTTTAGTTAACGGGGGAGCACATCCAATCAAACCAAGACAGCCAATGCACTCAGATATTTCTTTCTTTTTTAAGAAATATATTTTTATAAATTCAAATCTGAACTTTGATTTTTTCCCAAGTATAAAATGAATGTTTAAATAACTTTCCTTAACTCAAATGTCACCAATGGAATGCTGTGAGAAGTCATCAAGTCTGAAATATACAACTGGCCACCATAATTACCACACCCATACAAAGGACAGTAGAATTATTTTGGAAATTAAGCCATGCCCGATGCAGCTCCAAGATAATTTTTATTTTTTTTTAAAAAAATACTTTTAAAATATAATGCTAATAGTTGATTATCTCTGCAACAAGCAGGGTGGATCTAGGAATTTTAGTCTGGGAGGGTTATATTATAGAAAATTTTAGGAGAGCCAAAATCTAAAATTTTCTATTTTTTAAAACAAATAATGTAATTTATTGAAGGATGGGAGCAGAAAATTTGTTTTTAATTACAGGCCCCCCTGTCCCTGCCAGCACCCTCCTTATTCTGCCCTGGCAACAAGTCAGAACTGTTGAAAAGGATGTAAGCCATTAATAACAGTCACATAAATTTCTATACGCATAAATTTACCATACCTCTTCCATGAAAGTCCGGTCACTACTAGAGTGGTGGTGGTGGTGGTGGTGTACTATGTAGATAATAATTAAAAATACCTAGCTGGCTTGGAGTTTTTTTTTTTTTTTTTTTTTAAATAATTGTCTAGGATTTTAATATCAACATGAACGAACGTAGATATTTTTCACAGCAAGCTTAAGAATTTAAGTCGTCCCAGTTGTCAAGTTTTAGCGGCGCTGGTTCCTTGAATTTGAATTAAGAACACAAATGTGCATGCATATACTCTTCAATTTGGATGTCGTACTTCTGACACGAATATGAATATAGGACTCGAAAATTATTTTCATACCAGTTACAATATACTTTATAATTTCTCAAATTGTTCGAGGATGCCTCATGTAGTTCTTAGCCATTTCTGCATAGCTTGATCTGCTTAATTTGATTTCTCTTTTAGTTCAATCTCTTAATATTGTGCTGCACCCCGTTTTTTTTTTTTTTTTTGCTTTAAAATAAGTTAAAATGTTTTTTTTTTTTTTTTTAACATTGAAATCATTGAAAACACTGAGAAGTAAATGTTTTTAATCAAATATATTTTTAAAATAAATGATACCCCCGGTCAATAATATCCAACTAATAGACAAGCTTTCGGTGTGGAGACTTTTATGTATAAGGTATATTAAGCTAATCTAATAAAATTTCTAAGATAGCATGCCATGATCTTAGGGTTAAGAAACATAATTATAGAGAATATCTAGACTTCAATTACGAGAAAAAGTGAAGGAAAAAAGAAAAGAGAATGGTTCCGTAGAGCACGTATAGACCCCAAAAATCAAGGGTTGATAAAACTTTGACTCCCGTTTATGAACGTTTTATAAGGAATTTATTGGCTCTAAAATCTGCGGCAATGACCAATAATGATAAATGCAAATTGACATATGACTTGTTTTCCTAGATGATACATTGAACCGACTTCTCTTTGATCATACATTAGAAAATACCATCACCCACTGAACGACAATAAAGGGTTAGATGTTTGAATAAATTGAGCGAAAGTTTTTTTTTCCTCCAAAGAAACCATCATTTTATGTCGTGACGACTTTGTATTATAATAAACTATAAAAAAAAAAGCAGTATTTTGTTCAACATGAATGAATCTCGTTTAAAGCATGAGCTTTCCACCTCTTTTATATTTATTTGTTCCCTTTAGTGCTAGCAATGAGTATTCGTAGTTGGTATGGAAGATTTTGTTTTCCTATTTTGATAATTAATATACTTGATGAGATAGAGAAAAAGAGAAATAAAAAAATAAAAATAATATTTCTAGTTTATCCTAAGTTAAAATATTCTTCTTATTTGTGGTAGGTTCAGATTTGATTTTCTCTGATCAAAATCTGCACGCTGATCACTGAGGTAAAATGCATTAATTGTCATGCAAATATTTAAGGAAGGTCCATTAATTACAGTATAAATCACTATATGTATATATATATGGTCCCATTTAACCATTCTTTCTCTTGATCTCATGCTAAAGATATATTTATGGAAGGTCCATTAATTGCAGTATAAATCAATTATATTCACATTAAAGTTTTTTTTGGCAAGAAGTAGCTATATAGGTCAGGCACTACTTAATTTAGTTCAGTCACCTGCAAAAAAAGAAAGAAAGAATTTATGGTCGTACTGGTAGGCTGTGGTACACTGAAAGCTTGTTAGAAAATAATATAAATCATATCCCGGAATCTCATTTAACAACTTTAATTTTTAGATGAGATAGTTTCTTGACATGATATCAGGGTCTTGTTGACCTAACGGTCATGAGCTCATATCTCATCATCCTCATTATATTTGATAAAAATCAATCACAAAATAGTGTGGATCTGTGTGCAAGTTTCAAGTCCAAATAATTTTCACTTGATAGAGTGTGTTAGAGAATAATATAAATCATATCTCAGGACCTCACCTAACCACTTAAATTTTTAGATGAAATAATTATTTTACAACTAAAAGCGAAGAGCATAGCGGTTGGTAATTGAGGACTACTAGCTAGTGATAAATCGTGGCGATGGAACATGTTCAATGAACCAGAAAATGGAAATTGTTATGCTATTACAAGAGGAAATTAAACAAGAAGAAGACGAAGAAGAAGAGAAGAAAAGGTTGTGCATTAAGAATCCTGACCTTGTGTTTATGTCATCTGCTGGCTGCTATTACTAGCACATGTCCTTTGGCAGATGGAAAACTATCTCCTTTTGCTTTCAATGCCGATTTCAAATCCAAGCTCTGAACATGCATTTGTATCTACCCAACAAGAACAATTAAATAAAAAAGGAGGGAGGAAACTTCTCTCTCTCTCTCTCTCTCTCTCTCTCTCTCTAGAATACAGATTCTATTGTTCTGAAAGCGAATGATCCTTCCCAGGTCCTATCCTTTTCATGGTCCACCTTTATATATCTATATATATTTATCACCTTTCAACCTAATCACTTGTCTCATATTTACTCAGTACTCTTTTGTTCATTTATATTTGAGCTTGAGTGGCTATATTTATATGCTTGCCGAATCTCAGGTAGGATTTTGGTCTACATTTGGTTAGGTATACTGATCTACTCTGAGCACAGGTTTTGAAGGACTTCAATCAAAATTTATGGAATATTTTGATTTTGCGAATGCCAAAGACATGGAAATGCTTACTACGGGAGTTATTGCGAATACCAATATCGATTTAATTTGTTTTAAAAACACTTCTAATTCAAATCGAGACTTTCTTCAGTACTTTATAATTAGCTAATCTTGATGTCCACTTTCCACGAATGCAAATTATTATACAATGCAAAACCATATGCTTAGTCAAAAAGAGAGACTTATATTGATGGATAGCATTCAATAATCAATAACTTGATCTTAATCTCCTCTAATTAAGATCCTTGATTGATCTTGTTTGATTATACCTACTCCAAATCTTCTCTACACTATATTTTCTAATAATATTCCCCTCAAATCAATGGAGATTTGAAATAAATTTAGATGCATTTGATACTTTAGAAAGTTGAGATATTGTTTTTAATGATTTTCATAAAAAAGAAAATGCTTCTTTCCATAGTTGATTTAATTGAGATGAGAATGATTGTTGATTGTTTTAATGTATTCCTTTAAATCAAAACATTTTAGATTTGAACCTTCTACAGAATCATATTATTTTATGATGTTAATCAAATAAGTATAGTAAGATTTAAATTTGTGATTACTTAATTAACAAGATTCTGATATCAAATTGTTACGAATGGATATGCTGATTAATTCTAATTGCTCAACAATCTTCTCTCACACCCAGTTTATATAAAACACTTGGTTGAAAGTTGAAACCAATACAAGGTAAAAATAACCGTTGACCAATTGATGTATCAAAACCCACAAGATTCATTGAATTTCATGATCATTTAAAGTCAAGCTTCGCACTTGGTTGTTTTGCAAGATGTTCAAGGTCTGCAAGATGTTAGGACGCTGTCAATTGCTCCACAGTTGAGCTGTTTTTCTCTCTGTTAGAGAATAAGAAATTTTTCGGTTTTTACTGATAATTTCGGTTCCTATTACCTCACCTAGCTAGTTCCTGTAACTCTTCAAAAATTGTTGTGAATCTCTCAAGATACTATGCATATACAGCAAATAGCATCAGCCCATTCGAACTATTTTGTACTGCCAAATCATGAAATCGGGGGGGGGGGGGGGGGGGGGGGGGGGGGGTTCATGTACTTATTGCATTGGAAGCTCAATTCTTTGAATCTGTTTCAAGGCATTGCGTGAATCATACGAGACTAGAGGCCCCAGACATTTATTAGGTGAGGCGTAACAACAACATAGACCATACCCTCATCGATCTTGTCTAAGAGGAGCAATTTCTAAAATATCTTAAGCATTGAGAATTTTTAAGGAAGCCTATGATTAATGGTTCTCGATTGACTTCATGACATAAGTTTTTATTTGTATTCATTTCTTCTATTACAACATGAATGGAAAAATCTACAACCTGGGGGGGGGGGGGGGGGGGTCATTATTTTCTGTCAGAGTCCAAATATGAAATCATGGCCGATGAAAAATTTGAAGCAATGGCCGCCTCTGAACCCGTCTCAAGATTAGGGCAATTTCCCTTTTCATTTCCTCATCTCTTCTGAGTAGAATGACTAAAGGAAATCTGACAGGCTCCTACCTCGTAGCGCAAGCTTCCTTGGAGAACTACGATACGAATTGAGGAAATTCAAATGAGCAAAAGGAGATGGAATGAGCTTGCGAGTACTTAAGCTAATCAGGCCATTAGACCTCCTACACTACCCCCCACACCAAAATTAAGGAAAAAAACAATTGTATATATGCACATTTAATTACATAATTACTACTTCCTCCAAAATTAATGACAAATAGGGAGAATCAACTCTTTCATTCATCAAAAAGAAGAAGAGAAAAGATGGAGCACTTTATTTAATCCATGGATCATCGATCTAGATGGAGTACAATATTTAGAGCACATGCACATTCCTTCATACTTTCTATATATAGTGTATTCACGCTATCTATCGTAGCGGCATGCAGCAAAGCAATTGGCCCTGGAAAGATGGAGATAAGGCCACCATAACTAGAACGGACATAATCATGACCGGCACAAGGAGAAGAAATAGCGGCGGCGGAGGTAGCGGTGGTAAAACAGGAGGCAACACAAGGAGAATCAAAGTTAACACAACCATGAACATGATCGATCTTGATCTATAGTACCTGGGCATCAGTTTTTATAGTAGTCAAAGGTTTTTCTTCGCAACCAAGAGCACAAGCTACTCATGTTCATCAGCCTCCATTGTCGAAAGATTGAAGAGGGAAAAGCAAAAAATGGTTTACTTGATGAAGGTTTTTTGTAGAAATCAGAATTTGAAGTGCTGTAGGGTTAAGAAAATGGGGAGGATAGATTATTTATGGTTTTAATGAGCGTGGACAGATGCATTTCCAGCCCAAGTAGCCATCAGCCTATCACTCTCAGAACCCCACTCTTTGCTTAGGCTATATATACATGTCTTGGTTCAACTAATCTTAATGAATATGCTTGGATAAAAAATTGTGGCCATTAAATCTTTTTTCTTCGTTAGAAAGCAGAAAAGTCCAGCTAATCCTTCATTTTCAATGAGGGATGTTTATCTTACGGGTGAATCATGTTTTTTTTTTTTATTACTCCGATTTTTAAGACCGGCATAGAGATATTAAAAATCATTTTATCCTAAAACTATAAAATGTTAGGTAAAGTTTCAGATATAATTTTACTTGAAACTTGTACACATGTTTACCGTGCATTATCTTGTGTTTATTTATTTAATTTAATGAAAAAGAATGAGAACTATTTATTTATTAAAACTTTAATACTATATCACAAAAACATTTCAATATAAAAATTTAATTTATTAAATAAAACCTCAAAATAGTTTATAAAAGAATAAGAATGAGAGATATTTTCTTGTACCTTGAAAATCATCTCTGCAGAGCAGCAATGTGAATCCATGGATTTTGTCTTAGCTGGAAAGTACAACTGAGTGATGCAGTTGGGAACTAAAGACAGCAAAACAAGAAAGAAGAGGGCTGCCAAGATAATCTTCAAATTCACAATTTTATTTTAGTAATTGTATCTTAATGATTAAGTTTGTCTTCTTAAAAGGTTTACAATGTCTTAAATAGGTTAGAAACTCTACTTAAACAAGAAAATAATATAAAAAACCAAGATTACAAGGAATGAAGTGTAAAATCCAAAAAAAAAGCATAAAATCTGAAACTAGCAATAAAAATCACAAAAATTGTCAAAATCAGGATCTCAGGATAAGATTTAAAAAATCTAAAGACAGAAGTTGATTTTTTTTTAACCCAAAGATCTCGAGATTCTGAAAATTAACCCAAAGAAGAGTTTTTTTTTTTTTTTTTTTTTTTTACTTTGGCCCTCTTTTTTTTGGTATAAACCACGCGGTGTCCTAGACATTAGTCCAGACTAATCCACGTTCGCACCGGGTGAGCCCCGAAGGGGTGAAAATGCTCTCCAAATGGCCAGTTCCATACAAAAGTAGGGATTGAACCCCAGACCTCTTTTAAGGGACGAGAACACCCTCACCATTCATGCCAAGACCACTTGGGTACTTCGGCCCTTTTTATCACTATATTTTTCAGGTTTCCGTTATTTAAAAAACCCTATTTCTGACATCAATGCCTTGGTTTTACACCGATATTTTTTGTTTTTTTAATGATTTTAGATATTTTAACATATCTGATATAAAAAATAATTTTTAAAAAATATATAATTTTAATATATTTATAAATAAAAAACATTTTAAAAAATAACTTTATCAACTGATCGATCGAGCCACTGCATCATGATCGCTCAACTCCACAAAAATATCTTGCGTGAACGCAACCAGAAGAGTGAAGACATGGCTCCCCAGGATCAAGGCCACATAAAGATCTTGCTTCAGGTATGTTTGTGGGGGTCAAACCCAACATGTCAAGACATTAATGATATCTTCGAGAGCTGATGATAATCTGACAATGGGAATCGATTACGACCCGTTTGTGCATGGTGCAATGCATCTTCCTCATTCACCACGAAAAGTAATAAATATCTTCTGATTCTCCCAATAAATTGGATCCACAGGGAATGATAATGCCCAGAACCAGTCCTTTTCAGTCAGCTCGGAGTTTTTTCAAAAACTAAACACCAATGGCTTCTCTTTCAATCCGAATCTCTTTTTCAAAAACTAAACACCACAGGGAATGATAATTTATTTCTCTTTCAAAAGTAATAAATTTTCCTTTTAGCTTGGTCAGATCTTTTTTCTTCCAAGGTGCTTCTAGTTCATTTTTAATTTTTTTGAAGGGTTAGTTTTGTTGATAAATAACCTTTTTTCTCTTTAAATTTTGAATTTTTTTTTAAAAAAAATGTTAGAAAAGATTTTTTTTTTCAAAAGTACATTGGTTCATGTGTAGCTGTTCTATTTACAACTCGATAAAAGTATTAAAGTTGATAAAAAATTATCATACCATTGAGGTTAAATAAATTAAATAAATTCTATTTATAACTCGATAGAATTACATTGATAAAAAAAAAAATATGAATATCGTTCAATTAGATTTTAGCTATCAAGTGTAAAATTTAAGTTTCAATTTATACTATTCCTCCATTACCGCAAAATCAAGAGAAACTTTTATATACACCTGCATATATATATATATATATATATATATATATATATATATATATATATATATATATATATAGATTAATGATCACGATTAAAATCTCAAAATCCTTAGCCCACCTAAAAAACAGGGTAACTAATTATCTTTTTGGTGACATTATATTAGATTACATAAAAAGAATATCACGTAAAATTCAATGAATCACTGTCCAAAAGTCTTGTTAATGCCATCATTTTTCATGAATTTATCCTAAAGACAAAAAAAGAAAAAAAAAAAAGAGAACGAAAGCAGAACACTCGAGGCTCATTCTGAGGTGCAAGAAAAAGCCGTACTAGTTCCTGTGTATTATATTGTTGATTATGGAGGAGATGCATTCCCCTTCACTGTATCACCTACCTTATCTGGGCCTATCACGCACTCTGGCTTCTCTAGAAAATTCCAGATGCTTTTCCATGTAGGTGTGGCTAACCTTTTGAAGGAAAGACAAAACATTTAAATATCCCCCATCAATTCCATGAGAAGCGTGAGGTTACAAAATGATAGTCGACGTGCGAATTCTTATCTTTGATGCAATCATAGACTGACCCTGTTCTTGTTTGTTTGCGTTATCCCTTCAATTGGCGAGGGAACACCGAGTCCAGCAAATTTGAGTTTTGACGGTCTTTTTTTAAGGATATTTACTTGTACGTATTTGGGAATAATAATAATAATAATATTTGCTAATTAAAGGTAATTAATGTAACCATATTTGTTAATTAAAGGTAATTATATCATTTTAATGGTAACTATGATCAATCTTTTTGAGCTTTTGATTTAATGACATTTATGTCAAATGGTGTGCGAATATTAGTGGCATTTAGAATAAATGTTAACATATCCAATGTTTATAAGGGTATAACATAATTTCCACTAAAAGTAATAATATAAATGTCTATCATATAAACCACAACCACGATAGAGAATGAGGTTGTTTAAGAGTGTGGTTGGTGTTGTTTTTTAATATTTTTTTATTTTAAAATGCATCAAAATGATGTTTTTTTTTTAAATTATTTGTAACACCAGCATATGAAAATGATCTAAAATTACCCAAAAAATTAATTTAAAAAAATAAAAAAAATATTTTAATTCTTTTAAAAACGTTTATAAAACACAGTGTCAAACACCCTCAAAATCTAAAATCTATTAGAATACATATTTAAAGCCTTAGATTTATCTTCATTGAAGAAATATATGTTTGGAAAGGAAATGGTAGTTATTCTAGAAATGTAGTCAATCGGATGATAAAAAAGTTTACCAAAACAGTTTCAGGTGGTCTCTGATGATGTTGATGTAAGAGTAATAACCTTTTTTTCAATGCGTTCATACTAAAAAAACTTATCACTTGGTTTTTATTAGGGTTTAAAATCTTTTTATGAAGATCAAAATGCAAAAAATAGCTTTTTGCCCTTCAAGTCAAAAATCACCAAAACCAATACTACTATTGCAAAATCAGCCTAGTACAAAGCTTTCAACTATTAAAAGTTATCTAAAACCCTCTCATTTTTATTATATGGGTAAATGCTTGATAAATCATATTCAATCCTTGATTGAATCAAATAAAGAAACTAGTAAAACTCTATAAATACCTATGAGATATCAGAGAAAATAAAGGGGGGGTAAGGAGGAATAAAAGCGGAAGGACAATACCCTAGTTATGAAGATTCATAAATCTAACACAAGGGTTTCATATCTTTGAAAGGGTATTAAAATTGTGAAAGTAAAACTTTACAGAGGAAAACAAAAAGGGTAGTGGTTATTCTAAGGGTTTGAAAAAAAAAATTCACCTAAAAATGGAGTCCATATGACTTGATTGATGTGGTTTTGGTTTCCATATAATTTGTATTTATGTTTACAAACATGGTCATGAGGTTTGGATTGCATGAAAAGTAAGGATGTGTTTGTATTTTTATTATATAGTTTGATGTTGTGTTCTAGAACATCTTTTAAATGTGTTAGATGATACAAAAGCTTTCTAGATATGTTGTTTTTTATTAAAAAAAAGTTGTTTTAGTTTTTGTTAGTTTGATGAAAGCATTGTGAAGAGATTTTGTTATTATTAGGTTTAAGGCTAGTTTATGACCAATATATGTTTAGTAAAGTAATCTTGAATCCAAATTGCATGAATATCTAGGCTACTTAACCTTGATAAATTTTTTTTAAGAAAATTGAAATATCTTGCATGGTTTTGATGATCTGATGTTGATTTTTTTTCTCATTTAAATATGAATGGTTATGATAAGAATGGAAGTAGAGGGTTTAGACATCTAAATGGCCAATTTTAGGTTTGGTAGTATGCTGAGTATTTTTTGGTTGTTGGGATCGTGTTCTTCATGTTCTTATCAAGAATATTGTCTTAGCTACTAGATTTTGACTTTTTTGCTTCATTTATTTGCACCTGCATCTCACATAAAAGTTTTAGCAAACAATATAAGATTTATTTGTATTTATAACATGTATTTCAATGTTTTAATTTTAGGGCTTTAGTTTCAAACCAAAGCCTTTTATGACCAAATTGTGAAGATTGAATGATGATTGAAGTGAATTAACCTTTGATTCCTGATCCTTGAATGATTCTAACCTTTTTGTATTTCTGATTTCATGCAATCTAGTCTAGATTAGAGTTCAATTGCTAGAATTAATTTGAATGTTCATTTGTATTCTTATTTTTTTGTGTACATTTTTTTTCTAGTTTTAATATGTTTTGACATAATTATTTTCGTTTTTTTTTCCGGGTAAAATCATTGATCTTTGGTTCGGTTTATGGTCAAACCAAAGATTTTAGGTCAATCTCGTTAGGTCAAAATTATGTAAATTTTTTATCAAAGGATTTTTTACTTAAAGGTGTGCTTGACAAACATGTTATTAGTCGTGTTTTGAAAACTTGTTTTAAAGAAAAATATAATTTTGCTAAACAAGGCCTTAAAAATATTAAAATTTTTTTTTTTTTAAAGAATAATATATTTTTTTCATATGGATAAAAATCCTTAAAATTATTTGAACGTCATTAAAAAATATAAAATACTTTGAAATGTTTTTTTAGAAAAGGTGTTGCATGGTTTCTTACAACAAGTTTGTAAAATCCCAAAGAATGTTTGGCCTATATTTCAAGAATATTAAAAATTTATTTTTTAAAGTAAAATATATTATTCACTCTTAATTTAAAGATAAAAAATCTTCAAAAGAGTTAATATCTACTATATTATTATTTATAATATTTTATCATTACTCACTTTTAATATAAAGATAGAAAAACAATTATGAGGTTAATATTACAAATATTATTGATAGTAATACAACTCATTTAGTTATAACATAAGGATAAAAATGCATGGAATTTTATCCAAAATATTATTTGTAATGATGGAATAACGAAAAAATCCCAAGTTTATCCCATATAAAGCCTTAATGATAATTGATGATGTTTCACCTTTCTAGACCATGTTTTTTTTAGAGATTTTTTATTTTTTAAAATTATTCAAAAAACATCATTTGAAATTTACTTTTAAAGAGAACCCTGTTTCCAAAAGCTATTGCACTACTAAACACTCAATTAAACTAATTGAAACAGTTATTTACATTACATAAATGTTAGATTCTTCACCATAAGAATTTAATCACTAGATGCGAGGTGAATACATATTCTTCAATCAGTATTGCTGAGGTTTGGGGCTTGCTCATGAACTTGTGTCTTGCAAAAATAATGGGTACCATGGCGCAAATGCATGAATTTTTTTTTTTTTTTTTTTGATAACTGTGGTGTCCGGGTCAGCTTACGCGTACCACAACTAATCCCTGGACTCACTGAACATCCTGCAAATCCAGTGAGCATGTAAGGCACCGCGGGGGTGACAGACGTGCATGGTGGGACTTGAACCCTGATACAGAGAAAGGAAACAAGTCCCTTCAACCGCTAGGCCTACTAGGAGAGGGAGTGAGCTTTATCGAGGTCGGAATGGCACGCACCAGATTTTTTTGAGTGGAATGGGGGCATGGGTGGCAGTGCTCATGCATATGAACTTGTTGTCGGTATGAAATAGTAGAAGCTTTGTGGAGCTCAAGTTATTCAACAATCTCGCATATACATATATAGACTCCCACTCCTTTATTAGTATTTTCCACTTCACTTTTATATATATAACTCTACCAAACCACAAATTAATCAATCTCTATCCGGTTCCCAAGATCACACTAGGGCCTTAGTTTATCAAAACAAAAACAAGTTGATAGTTTCAAATCTTAAAAGAGTGTCAAGAAAATATCTCATCTAAAAATGTAAATTATTAAGTAAATTTTCAGGATATGATTTATATTATTATCTAATATACCCACTCAAGTAAAAGTTATTTGAACTTGAAACTTATATACAAATACATATTATTTTTTATTTCATTTTTATCAAATAAAATAAGGACGGTGAGATTTAAACTTGTGATTGTTTGGTCAACAAGTCTCTGATAACGTATCAAATAATCATCTCATTTAAAAACTTAAGTTATTAAATAAGATATCAAGATATAATTTATATTACTCTATAACATAAAACAAGTATTACGTATACGAAGGGGATACAAGGTTCTAAATTCATATACTCCAGACGTACGGCCACGCATGACAAATTCGTCGCCAAAAGTCGAAGTCGTCGTCTTCCTCTTCTTCTTTTTCATATTGGGTTAATAAATTTTCAAACAATTTCCTCATCCCATGTAAACGCCTAGAAATATTGGAGGTGCAGTAATAATTATAATTATAATAATAAAATCAATAATCGGAGTATGAAAACGAGAAATATAATGACGAGTATAGCCATGTTTTGGAATTCTTCAGTTCTATTTTCATTCTACATAACAGTTTGAAATGAGAAAACAAAAATCATATATATATATATGATCCTCTTCCTCGTCATCGTTTTTTTCTTCAAATCTCCATTACAAAGTAAAAGGATAGAGAGAGAGAGAGACTGAGGACAGAACCTGAATTTTCTTGTTAATGTAATGATAAAAATATAGACAACAAACATGGATCAACCTCACGTACAGTTCCCAGATGGGCAATCTTCTTCTTCTTCTTCAAGAGGCAAGAGACATATAAAGCTAGATTTGCTGCTTTTTCCAATCCCTTCTAAACTGGTTTATGGACATCGTGAAAGCTTCGGAGCAACAGAATTTCCAGCTCTTGCATCAAACACAAGTGACAGCTATATTGGGCTCAGCTTGTGATGGAGATAAGGCCAAGAAAAGTAGAAGAATCATGATAAGAACTGGAATAAAAAGAAAAAACAAAGGCGGCGGCGATAACGGTGGCAATACCAGTGGCAGCACCAGTAAAGACACTGTCAACACAACCATGGTAACAATTGATCTCAAGCTAAATTCCCTCACCATCAACTTTTATGCAAAGGCATGAATCTGATTAAACATTCTTGAAATCTCGTATCATGATCTTCAACCTGATATGGCATGGTCATCGGTGTCCATCCCTATAGTGTTTTAAACATTTTTTTCTTAAAAAAAAAAAACAACAAATCCTAGTAGTCAAGGGGGGCTTGGGAAAATCTTGTACTATGAGGTTTTTTTGTTGGAAAAGTGGGAGAGAATTTTAAAGTAATAATACTTATTGTTTGGAGAATTCATCAAATGGGTCCCGCAGAAAACCTTATTTTGTGTCTTCATTCAGCTTACCTAAATTTATTTATATAAATAAATAAATAATGCTCTCTTGGCATTCTATCAAGAGCGGTAGGGACTACGGAGGTGTTGTAAAGCAAAGAGAGTGAGTGTTGGTTTTTAGCAATGGCTAGTTAGCTTCTGTGTGAGCTTTGAGCCTTTAATTTTACAACTCTTTTTTTTTCAGAAAAAAAAAATCTCTCATCCATACGATAGTAAAAATGGGACCAGCCTTCCTAAGTTTGCTGTGTCCTAAAGTTAGATTCCTCACTAATTAAGGTTGTCTTTAGATTTTGAGTTCAAAATCCCAATTGCCTTTTTAATGGATTCCAAGTTATCCCTCGCTAGCTGGCCAGGAGACGTGCGAGTCGTGTATGATGTTTCCAAATTTCCAAGTTATGAAGTTTTTTTTTTTTTTTTTCAATTTAATTGAAGCTCGACCTGAATTAATTTTTTGTTCTGAATTTTAAGTTTTTATTTTACCAAATTAACACAGGTTTAACAACTATATATAACAGTCTAATGGAGGAATTCACGGGGTTATTGAGTATGATGTTCTTTGCACTCATGAATTTTTTTGACTTTAATTCATTGCTTGTGTTTTCAGATTTGTCTATATTGCAGTCCTGCTTTCTATCACTAAGAGTATCATTTTAGCTCTTTTCATTCCCTGTAATAGAGGTTTCTCCATATGATTTATTATGATTTTTGGATTTTTTTAATTTATCTATTTATTTTTCTTTTTTCCTGATTAATATACAAAGTATATTCCAAGATAAACAAGTGATCAAAGTCATCTTTAGCGATGAAGTGACTAAACAATATGAAAGAAATGGATCAAATTCAGCCAATTAATCATTCAGGAAAAAAATCAAAAAGGAAAGTTCTGTTCATTGAAGACTCAAGTGAAAACCAAACGAGCAATAAGAACCGGTTTTTCCTTTTCTTGTCGGTCCACCAGGGAGCCCGTAAGGAGTCATTTCCAGCATGATACATTTTTTTTCAAAGTCTGTGCTGAATGCTGCCTTAGAGGGGCAGACAAACAGGCCTGACCAGTTACACCTCGATTCAGAGAAATTGCCTCAATAATTAAAAGGTAATTACTTTCAAAATGGCCCTCAGAAGTTCTTACATCTTCACATCGATCCTCGTATTTATTTTGATTACATTCACACTCGACATTTTTTTTCAACGTTGGCCCCTCCAGCTCTGCCCAAGGAGCTCCAAATTCATCGAGCGTTGACAAAAACGTCTCAGCATCGCATTTATGAATGACATTTGTGTGTGTGTGTTTCTTCATTACAAGCTACTCAGGGAAATTACATAATCTATATTAGTGGGCATATTGTAATCTTGGTGACAGCAATGATAGAGTTAATGATGGGAGTGATATCCTCTACTCCATATATCCATGGAAAAATGGGATTCGTAGGGCCCTTGGAGCTTGTCTCTCGTCCAAGTTCACCCCTGAACTTATTAAAATAGTTTTTTTTTTTTTTTTTCCGTTTTGGGTCTAATTAGATCTTGTTAAAATGACATCTACACCGATGGAGCTCAAATCACGTTAGATTGTGGATTCTGAACTATTAGTAGAAAAAAATGGAGAGATAATGATAGCTCATATAACGCTTGTTTGGAAATGTGGTTAAGATTGTTTTTAAAAGTGTTTTTCATTTATAATTACATCAAAATGATGCCTTTTATTTTTAAAAATTACTTTTGGCACCAGCAAGTGAAAATAATCTAAACACATCAAAAATATTTAATTTAAAATAAAAGATAAAATTATTTTTAAAAAAAATACTTTTGAAACGTAATGTCAAACAGATCTTAAACCTCTCACAAAGTGACAAAATGGAGAGAATACATGTTTCTACCAATTAAGATATTACAGGCCTTGATTATTACATAGACAAGTCATAAACATTTTTATTTTTTATTTTCATCTGGCCCTTGCATAAGAGTTCCCAAGTCAAGAGTTTGATTATTATGCCACTACTAAGACAAGCAGTATATGACTGACTTTTCACAAATACAATGCACCTCTCGCTATCTCAAGTAATATTTTTCAAGCACGTAACATATTCTCTCTCCCACAAGAATGGAGGTTTTGATATGTATAAAAACAGGGGAGATATTGATGAGTATGACAATCTAGACCGTGTCGTTTTCCTTCTCAGCTGCTATGCTGATATTGTCTAGCTATACCCTCATCCATTAATTCAGTTTTGTTTTTTTTTAATTGAAGGATTACGAAAATTCATTAAATTAAATTCATGAAGTTTATTCATGGATCAAAATTCAAAATCATTGGTAAGAAACACATTTCAAATACAATATGGTTATTTAAATATCTTTTTGTGTTATTTCATATGGCTAAATTTTGCAAAAATATAAAAATTACAAAAATCATATCGTTCAGTATTTCTGTAAAACAATTCAAACTACACATTGACATGAATTTTAGAATTTAATAACCAATTTATTAAATTTATAAGAATTTCATCAATATTTAATAGTTTATATTTTTAATTCATGAGAATTAATGGTAAATAAACATATATAAATATTTGATCTACGAGTATGCCGATATCTAAAATATCAGCAATTAATCCAAAAATTCTCAGAGTTAGACTATATATTCATCAATTCTAAATTGAAAGCATTTATGTGGGTTTTTTGTCAAATAAAAACTCGTTTTGATATATGAGCCCATGATAAATTTAAAATGCCAAATTTACCCATATAAATAAATCATAAAGCATATTCAGACTATATGTCAAGAACCTCTAAAACCTTTTAAACCATGTGAAAACTACAAATTTGTTTTATCCAAGATATGAGGATGTTAATATCTTCTATAATCACAACAAGTTTCTTACTCTTCCAATCTCGAAATATCAATTTAATGGCAATTAACTAGTAGCGACTCTCAAACCTACTATATCATCATGTAACCTCGTGACAACTTCTATAAATCAATTGGCTATTGGAATAGATTCTTACAATATCATTACTTGGATTAAAACAAAAGTTATACAATCTTAAAGCTTATAAATTGAATTCAATGATTTTTCCAACTCATGCAATAAGCTTTTCTCTCTATATTTTGAACGTGGTCATAAATAGAAAAATCATATTGCAGATCATTTGACCAAGTAAAGAATTTCTAGAGAAGTTAACTTAATTGTCTTTACTTTATTCAAAGTCTATTTGCTGATTATGATTGTTAGTTTGGATTTGTTGGTAAAAAATTATTACTTTTCTAAGTTTATTTTCATGTTAAGGTTTTTTTTATGGCTATAACAGTTGATACATAGATATCTTGTATTTATAAAATCAAAATTTAAATTTAAATAAAATATAATAAGAAATAATACATAGTTTATATATCGATGGTATCCGATGATTTATACATGGAATTAAAAAGTGAATAATGATTTTAGGAGAAAAAAAGTGCACAAATGTCAAAAATCGCACGTACTTCACGTTATCTTCCCAACCCATCTAAATCACATTTTCTCTCTTCTATGCCATGAAAATTACATTTAACCACAGGAGAAAACAAGATTAGGGTGGTCAACCTAGCAATGAAGTTTATCATAGAGTTTTCCAATATATGACGTGATAGCCATTTACTGCACCCATCAATTATTGCTAATCCAATGGCTGATCAGATACAGATGACATTATCGAGATGGAATTATTGTTTCTAACGATGTGATGTTTTGGTTTTGACTGAGGTAATATTTGAGATTACGATGTGATTATTTTTTAAAGCAGTTTTAATTTAGAAATAAATTAAAATAATATTTTTTAGAAAATTATTTTTGATATTAGAATATTAAAATATTCTAAAAAGATTTAAAAAAAATTAATTTAGAATAATAAATAAAAATAATTTTTTTTCATAAATATTTATAAAATACAATGTTAAACAATCACTAAAAAAAAATACTTGTGAGTTACGAGTGAAATATTATCTAAAATGGTTACTGTAGAAATAAATTAAAATAATATTTAAAAAAAAACTATATTTTATATTGGTATACTTAAGGAATTAAAAAAATATATGAAAAACAAATTTAACCTTAATTTCAAACAACCTCTATTTTTTTTATTTGCATTAAAATTTGAAATTCCGTGAATAAATGAACCCACCGCATTAATAATAATAAAGCTCTAACTCCAAACTTCATTAAAAGACAAGGAAAAAACAAAAGGGCAACACTCATTGCTCTATGGATTTACCTAAAAATGAAAATGAAAAATAAGATGAGTAGTTGTTTTATTTTTATCTTTTTGACATAGAAAATCACCCTTGCCAAAGTGAAGTTGAATTTCCTTAAGATAAACAAGCGAACATTTCCTTGTTATTTCCTTTTCTTTTAGTATATATATATATATATATATATATATATATATATATATATATATATATATATATATATATATATATAAATGCATTTTGAATTCGATAACTAGTTTAATGAAACCATGAGACTTTGACCAATATTTCAATAATAGATAAAATTTCAATTTATAAGAATTAATGATCAATATCAATATTCTAGTATTAATATTGAATCTACAAGTAAATTAATATTTTAAATATAAAAGATTAATTATAAAACTCTCAAATTTATTCTGGAATTCATTAAAACCTTTAAATCACATTAATCTACTATTAAGAAGGATAATAGGCATTTGATAAAATCTTCACAACCTAAAACTTAGCTATAAGTTATTTAGTTATTTCCAAGTGTATGGTATTATGGTGCTGCATGTTTTTTTTCTTGAAAATGTATAATTATATTGTTTTACATTAAAACAAACATAAATAATTAAAAAATAATAATTTAATTTTTTTTTAAAATCAAATATATTTTAAAACACATCTATCACAATTTCAAATGCAAAAATAAACTGACCTCATTTCAAAGCTCCCTTCAAAAACATAATTTGTACGCAGTTGATTAGAGGAAAAAGGATTTAGAGCGATCAATTATAATTCAAATCTCTACATATTTTCAAATCCAATTAATAGTCTATATATAGGTTTTATTTACAATTAAAAACAAAAAAGAATTGTTTTCAATGGAAAATCAAATTAAACTTGAAGAGGTAATTGAATTAATTATCATTTCATATAACTTGTCTAACTCGACAACATTATCATACTTTAAGAAAAATGACTCTCTGAAACCTCTGAGAAATTTCATGCACAATTTCAGAATTATATACATTGTGAATATCATTGTGATTACACCGACCACCGCAAATTCATGACCCTTTTCGTTTTAATCTTTTTGAGGATCAGAAAATGACATTCATAGACAAGAAAAAGTCAAGATCTTTGCTGTTTTTTTTCTTCTCTTATTTAAATTTGTATTTAATTTCAAAGAACATGGAGTCTCAGTTTTACTCTACCTTCTTACAGAGAACAAAAGACAAGAAATCAAGGAACTCAGTTTACCTTACACACGAGATCATATCACTTCATGTTACACACGAAATATACGAAAGATCTCTTGTACATCCCCTGGATACAAAAAAAAATTGAGATGTGAAACTATTAGTGATCAGCATGGAAGATAGCTTCTGCCTCCGGCACAAGTTGTCCCAGATTTGTTCAAACACTAGCGGAAGCTGTATCAGGCAGTTTGGGGGGGGAGAAGGCCAGGAAAACAAGAAGACTCATGATGAAGACCGGCAGAAAGAGAAGCACAAGTGGCGGCGGCGGCAGCGGCGGCAAGACTAATGGAAGCACCAGAAGGATCACTGTTAACACAACCATGACCATGACCGCTATCACTTTAAAGTACCTGAACATCAAGCTCTGAACTAGCTAGTGATCATCTCGATCTCTTCTATCAAATACTGGCCGGCGTGGTGAGCTTAGTGGGTTCTTGTTCTTGTTGCATACGAGATGGAAAAGGAGGTAATGCACGCTGTGTATATATATATGGAGAGAGACAGAAGAGTGTGAATGAGAGAAGGAGAAATCGAAAGATATTTATTAATATTCATAAAGAAAGAAGAATTGAAATTGGGGGAGGGGCCAATTTTTGCCAACGGCGATGCAGTTTTTTCAAGGAGGGGACTGTAATTGCAACTACTTGAGAGCCTATTTATATAAATTTGTAAAATAGTAAAGCAAAAGAAACGGCCATTTATTTTTATTTTTTTTCTTATGGGATTATATTGCATATGGAAGGCTTAAACCTTCGAGAATCGCTTAGCGAAAGCATTCGTTTGTTCGATACCTTTTGTTTTCTAGATTTTGGATAAATAAAAAGTACTTTGTGATGGTTTGGTATTGAAATGTTTTTAAATAAATTAATTTTATTTTATTGTTAATTAATTTTTTTTAGTATTTTTTCAATCATTTTAATATGTTAAGATCAAAAAATAATTTAAAAAATAATATTATCTTAGTATATTTTTAAATAAAAATCCATTTTAAAGATCATCCTTCATCACGACAAACTATAAACTTTATATCTCGAAAGTCCCTTCATCAATTGATAATTCCAAGGTGCGTAGTGAAAGATTTTACGGTACTGTTAACTGTAAGCTCATTATCTAATCCTACTAAGTCTCTTTTCTTTAGAAGTGTAGTTGTGATTGTTTTTGAAAGTATTTTTTATTTTAAAATATATTAAAATTATTTTTTTCATTTTTTAAAATCATTTTTAAATGTATTAAAAGCGCTTTTGAAAAGCCCTACCAAACACCCCTAAATAATGAAAATATTTTTATGCATTTATTTTCTTTTAATTCTCTATCTCCTATATCTCTCGAAAATCTCTCCTTCACAAGTAACTTTCTTTGTGCCTCATTTTTTTTTCCTATAAATGTTCATAGCAGATTAAGAAGATTGCCTCGCATTTCCATTCTCGTTTAAATTTACTTACCAAGAAAGTTTCGTAACAAAGACGAAATCACCTACCCGATCGAAAACACAATTTTTTTTTTTTTTCAAATTTTAAGACCTACAAATCCCAAAGCTTTCGCTAAAGCAATGAATCCACAATGGCATTGCGTAATTAAATTGAAATCAACTTTTACCAAGTCTCAAATTGCGACCTTTATTGTATTTCTTATCTTGCTTTGTAGAATTCCAACGGCAGGAGTCCTTGGTTCGGTCCCTTTAGAACGAGAATGTCACTTTCAGTACTCCCTTGCTACAAAAATTTCTTGTCGCGAAAGGACAGTGGATTTCAATTTGAAAATCCATCCACTTCCATTAATTATTCAACCACAAATTGAGAGGTTCATGTTCATGCATTTCCATCTTGTTTTTGACAGCATCACCGCCTGGAAAAGAGTGGTTGAAACACATCGAAAGATCGCATGAACATAGCCAAAAAAAGTAAACCACGCATGAGGTAAGCTTTTCTTGTCACACTGAGTAGGTAGGCCACACACACACACACACACACTACTCTTAGTGCTCTTTCTAATTGGTGGCTAACTCCCTAGCTGAGGTTTGTATGTATATAAAGACACAAGTGGGAATCCAAACATTCCAGATCTTTCTCAACTTGTTCATTCTGCCCATGGATTGTATTACAAAAAGAGCCCAACCGGGAAATTACTGAAAATTAAGGACCTAATTGAAAACTTTCTGTGCTAGTTTGAGGCTATTTATGTTTTGTCCCCCCCCCCCCCCCCCCCCCAATATATCTGCCTTACTTCTGGTGATTATCCTATCTCAATTCTCTGATCAGATTAAAAAAGCACAAATTCTGGGTATAAATCTTGCTCAATGTTCCTAGAGCGGGTTCATTCCCTCTTAATTTGATAGACTATGAGACCCACTATAACAAGATTTTCTATTTATTTAATTATTTACCCAAAGCTAGAGTTGATTCTATTCTTAAGGCTATTATAAAGAATTAAATTATCTAAAAACCAACTCATCTTTTTATATGCCTTCCCATGATGAAGTCGATCGAGTATTGAAACATGAATCAAGGAATATGAATAGAATTATTTCTCAAGCATGATGTGATTAATTGTGTCCCCGAGGGTGGGGTGTAGCAGCACAGCCTGGGGTTCAGTCATCCAAAGTGATGTCGCCTCCCAGGTTCGATGCCCTGCACCATCAACTGCCCTCGTAAGAGCCTGGGACAGCCAGGGGGTTTACGCGTGCCCTGAGCCCATAAAGTGCGCTTTCCGGGCCACGTGGTTCCTCCTGTTTCTAAAAAAAAAAAAAAAAAAGATGTGATTAATTGTTTAAAATGATGTTCATAAATCAAATATATTTACATCCTGGATCGATGTTAAAACATTAGCTGGTGTCCATCCATGCACGCATGGTCTGCGATGATGACGATAAGGTTCCCACAAAATCTATGCCACGCTCGAGCTCAGGTTCTCAGATTGGTGACTGTTGTGTGTGTGTGTGTGTGTGTGTCGATCGAGAGAGAGAGAGAGAGACGTCAAGGCATTTCACAGCTATAGGGCCCATATTGACTATATGCAAGTTCATGCATTGATTGTTTTCTGCACCAATACAATGCATCAAAAATATCCGCCAGCAAAAGATGAAAGAGAATCAGCGATTCTGACCTTTCCGTCCATTGATTTGCAGTCACCAATTTTGTACGATGGAGATTATGATGCTGCTCATTTTAATAATTTTCCTCATTCTTGTCTCCAAAAGCACGTTGTCCCAATCATTAAACCCTTAGATTTCCGATAAGAGATTATCTATAGCTATGTGAACGCAACGCATAGAAGAAGTTGATACACGCACCTCATCATGATTCAGTAGCTTACCGACCTCGTTTGCAATAGCCGCTCCTCCCTCTTTTATGGGCGACAATCCCCTCTTATTTTTACATATAATTCAAGAACCTGCTAGGACGACCAGCGTCAAGTTATGCTGGCTCAACACTTATCTTATCGGTCCGACTGGTTGTACACATTCTGGTTTCGTTCCGCCCGTTTTATCCAAATAGTATTTTTTTAAATAATAAATAATTTTCTAATATCAATCATATCTCTTAATCCGACTGTTAAATTGGGATGAAATTTTACGAGGAGTCTCTTGATATATTTTATATATTATATTAAAATTTCAAAACAATAAGAGAATGTAATAATCTTGCGAGATTGATGATGACATTCTCGTAATATTATACATGTTCATAATTTTATTCAAAAAATCATTTTATTGTATCTTTTTTTAGATTAGATTGCACAATTCTAAATAATTTTATTTTTGAATTTGAACTAATTTTTTTGAATTTATATATATATATATATATAAACAGTACAACCTTGAAACAGCGTGCTAAAACGCTTCGAAACTGAAATATTTCATTCAAATTGAATAAACAAAACATCAATCGAAATGGTATTGACAACCTAGATCTTAACTACCAGCAGCAGCAGTAAATTTATAGAATTGGGGTTTTCTCTTTTATTTTTTGAATAATTAAATGACTGATCTACCATTCTACCTTGAAAAAAAAAACTAGATTTTTTGGACTTTTGTTTTAAATTCGAATTAAAATGATTAAATCATAACACGTGTTAGCGCTCGAGTGTTTGTCCATTCTTCGAGTGATGCATGTGATGCCTCCCGGTGATGAAACAGTGGCTTTTAGGATGGTGGCCAAATCATCGAAGAGAGCTCTGGTTTTCCCGATTGACTTTCTTCTTTTATTTTTCTTGGTTTTCATGTTTGACCATTTAAAATTTCATTACAACCCTTCAATTTATTTTTCATTTGGATTTGGCCCCTGTTATTACTATTTTTATAGGAGATTATTTATAGAATCAGTTTTTTTTTTCAATTTCATCCTCATTTAATTTCTTTTCATGTGTCAGATTTGATACCCATTTTATGTTTGATATTTGTTTTGTTTTTAATTATTTTTAAAGTACATTTATTTTAATTTCATCCCTCGACATGTAATATTATTTTATCTTCATGTAAATTTGATCCTTGTTCTATTGATTGCAATTGCTTTACTTTGATAATTTTTAGATTTAAATATTATTTTTTCTATTGATACTTTAACATTACATTGATTTGTTTTTTCTTTAATTTAATCCTTCAACTTTTCTCCCGGTTATCATGATCATTTTTTTTTTAATTTAGTCCATTTTTTATTGTTGTTTTTTATCATTTAATTAAAATTAAAACTAGATTATTTCACCCAGCAAGTTTATAACAAGAATCACAAAATTATCTTTCTTCGCTTGAGGCACTTGTATAAAAAATTAATCTAGTTTGTGGCAAAGCACGAACTCCAGGCTACAATTAATCCATCACTCTAAAGGCCTTCAACACTGCCTCAGTCCCTTGAAAAAAAAAAAAAAAAAAAAAACAATTCTGCATTCTGAACAAGAACAGAGTTTTTATTTTTCATGGTATGTTGTTGTTTGTACCTCTTCAAAACTTCTTTTTATTTAATTTTATATCAATTCTAATTATCCAAAGCATCTAGTAAAATAATGTATTTTTCAGTTAAAATTCTAATTATTTTTTTAACCCTCAAAGTTCAACTTTTTTACACATGTAAACACTCTAAGAACATCTTAATAATTTAATAATCTTATTTTTAATTTAATAATGTTCTTTAATCAGTCTAAAAATCATAAGTCTAATCAAATAAAAAAAAAACCTTAACAGACCTTGATTTTTTTTTTCATATATGATTAAAGAGCAAAAACATATTTATAATTATTTTCTCTGAGATGAGCTCATTAACATCAAGATTTGATTATTTTTATAGCTAAAATATGATCGACCAAAACTGTTTTCTCTTTTCTTTATTTTTCAACGACTATATCTCTCATTTTCTAATATCCAAGAACTATAATATGAAAAAAATATTTTAAAACCAAAAACAACATAAGCCAAACAACAATAACTTTTAAGAACTAAATTAATTTTTTTCCAAGTGTTTCGATTACCATGTAGTGAAACAGGACAATCTACCATGAAAAAAACCACACTTGTTTTTGTTATATTGATAATGTTTTAATTTTTATCAAAGTTCAAACTTATGTCGTGTTTATAATAAGTTAAAATATAAAATTCAAGTCCAAACATGTTCTTACCTCATACTTGAATATACATGGGCAAGCCATTTTAGTTTCTTTTGAATTATCATATTCTATTTTTTTTCTCTCTTTCGTAAATCTATAGAACTTGCTGGATGGAAGGACTGCGCAAGTATATCCATTATTTTTTAGGATTCCTAAATTGGACTGCAGGGAACAGGCTTTCTACAATTTTGGACCAGCCCAAAATATACTAGTCCCAGTACAAGATTTTTATCATGGATTAGAGGGGATAATTTAGATTGATGTAGAATGTTTCATTTCAATATTTTTATTAAAATAAAAAATCAATATACAATTATTTTGTTTTTTATATTAATTTTAATCTTATTTAATTTAAAACTTGTCTGCCATACCTAAATTGACCTGTTAAGTTAGATTGGACTTGTAGAATTTCTTTCTTTAAAAAAAAAAGAAAAAAAAAAAGGAAAGAAAAGGGAAAGGTTTCAAAATTCTTTGGAATATTGATACGCATTGTTACAACTCTTATAAAACTCTATCCGGTACAACCAAAGTTTTATTCCTAAACTCACAAAACACATTTTCCAATAGAATTAAATTTACTTGCATAAAAAAAAAATATATCGTTTTGAACACGCTCATAGAATTCTTACAAATAACCGAGGGTTGACGAATACCCGCCTTAAATCTCCAAACCGCTTCTCGAATCCTTAACACGACGTGTTCGATCCGCTGGCTCCGGAAAAACCCTAGCTTTTGCTATTAGCCCTTGCTGATCCTCTTCTCCTCCGAACCTCACCAGGTGATTGTTTATTCTCTACTCTTCTCTGTCGGGCTGCTGGAAAATGCAAAGGAAAATTCGAGTCTTTTGAATAGAAAATCAGTGGGTTTGGGGGGATGGCAATTCAGTTACAGCCAGGGATCTGGAAAACCATGATTATTGTCGCCTTGCTTTTCCATCAATGGTGTCATGGCAATGCCACTTTATGTCATCGCCGGCTTTGAAAATGAGGGTGCGGCCTACAAAAAGGAGGGGAAACTTGACATTCATGGATGTAATTTTTGAATTTTAGAGAGCACGGATGGTGAAAAAATTCTTTCTTTTCTTTCCCAGCCCAAGATCTGAGATCTAAACAAGTCAGCATCACACCCAGTAGTACATGTCCCATCCCCAGAGCGAGAGCGAGGGATTTGATGATATTTTTTTGTTGACCGTGTTTGGATTTCGAGTAAATTTGTTAATAGTTAGATAGCATGTTGAATTGTATGCATAATGGGCGAGTTTAGATCGATCTTAATCGATGATGCTTCCCACTAGTGAATCTGCTGCTTGGATCATCTTAGAATAAGAGGACTGGACGACAGATACAGCACTGCAAGGCGAAGGAGTAACTCGTCTGTTCTTGCGGGGATATCGTAAAAGAAGAAAATCTCATGAACACGTCAGCTAGACATGAATTTATCAGAGCAGTTTTATTACATCTGGTTTGTCCATTAGGTCAACAAGAACTCGATGGATTCGAAATCTAGATAAAGATTACACATGATTTCTTAAGATATCCAAACCCGTGTGATAAGAGAACAGCAGAAGAAAACTATCTAATAGATGGGTGATTTCTTAAGATATACAAATCCGTGTGATAAAAGAACAACGAAAGAAAACTATCTCATGGATGGGGGATTATTTCTTAATAGTCTCAAGCTCGAGTATCTTAGTTTCTAATATAATAATTATTGAAAATTTATATAATTATTAATTTCAAAACTTGTAAGATTATTCACGCAAGCTATTAGATAGTTTAAGGCTTTGTTTTTCCACGTGAGTTTGAATTTTCAGGATTTAGAAGGAGCAATAAATAGTTAAAAGAGTTCATTAAAATGATAATCTGACCGTTAAAACTGAAGATTTTCTGCTTTAGAGTACGCAACTATGATTCAACATTTGTCTTCCTACATTCTTAAATGCTTTACTTTCGACCCCGTTTAATGGGCTTTGATTTCCTTTAGGTTATTATTCTCGAACCTTAATCTAAATTATTAGAAGCTGGACCTTCTCGACCCAAAAGTAGGAAATATAGCCCAATTACTCTAATCTTATGGAATTATTCATCGCAGCGGAACTATAGTTTCCTTCCTATTATAGGTGTTAAGAGATTTTTATTTATTATTGAAGGATAATATATTTATTAAATCGAGGTTCTTTCTAGATGTATATGAGGGTTGGAGCTGAAATTACTGTAAAATCGTTGGCATGTATTATAAATACCAAATTTTGTGTTTTGCACTGCGAAAGTGCGAATTAATGCCTCCTTTTCTATTTTTAATGCGTGATCTTCCATAAAGAAAAATGAAAATTTTGAATGGTAAAGATATATTTGTTGGAATGTTTATGGATTGGGACCAAGCTGAAGCAAATTAAGCATATATGATCCCTACTAAAAAAAAAATTGCATTCACACACCAATTAATATATATATATCATGTCTTCTTGTCTCTATATTCTCTCGACCGCTAAACCCCACCTCATTTACATGGAAAATTAAGAAGTTAAAACTCATTTTTATCAACATTTATGCTACTGATCTCATATTCATAATAAAAAAAATGCAACAACAACAACAACAACAGCAAAATATATATCCTCTTGTGCACACACACACACTGAGTTAAAATTTAAATAAGAAAAGAGTTATCATCAAATTAATAAAAAAGAGAAAGAGCAAGGAAAATAAAGTATATCATCTTTAAAAAGCAATGGCTTCTCAAAGAGAGAAAACGTAGTTGAGATATAATACATTTTCTTCATACAAGATATTGGATATGTTTTCTCATCCATGAATAGACAAGACTCTTTAGTGTTTAGTCGACCACGCTTTATTGTTGTGAGAAGAAAATGGACTGTATGATCACATGCCGGTGGACGCTATATGACCGGGTATTCTAGCCGGAGAAAGAGCTAGGAAAACAAGCACGGCCATGATCAAGACCGGAGCTAAAAGAAGTAAAAGCGGCGGTGGCGGCAATGGTGGCAAAACAAGTGGCAGCACCAGAAGGAAAACAGTTACCACTGCCATGACCATGATTGATATCTGCCTAAAATATTTGACCATCAAATTCATCTCTCCAAGAATATCATGTACCTAGATGTGGATGATCGAACATGCATGCCTTCACATCTTTCTCCACCTTTATTGTAAGTATATTTTCTAGGAGGAGGAGGAGATAGAAAATGGGGTGGTGGGTGATTATATAATATTTAGATAGGATTGAAAACGAGATTAAAAATTTGAAATGGAGAATATTTCTGGTAAAAATACAAGAAATAGAAAGGAATTATGCGCTAAGAAATTGGAAAGTGTTGCTATTTATAGACTTGTTGAGAAACAGGTGGGGTTATGGGTCGTGCTAGTCAGTATCATTACCCCGTCCCTATGTCCTGAAGATAATTTTATTTTCTTAGAACTAAAGCGTGGCTCTTTATGATTTGGTATAATTCATTTTTGTCTTCTAGTTCTTTTTAAATTTATACTGATTTTCAAGATTTTGACGCAGAAATTCGATTTCATATGTATTTGGCTGTGTGATAGTTTTGTGATTATTATTTGAAAAAAATAGATTTAAAAAAAGTTATAAGTTATAAAGTTTTAAGAAGAAAAAATGCGAAACCTAAGTAAAATTATGGAGTGTATTGATTAATTAAAAGATTTTATAATTAAAATTATAATACAATAAAGTTTATAATTTTAAGGAAATTATACATATAAACTATATTGTCAAACAGACCTGAAAGTTTATAATTGTTTTGTCATACCTTTTATTTTTATGGTGTTTATGGTGAAATCACTTTGAATAAATCAAAGTATTTTTAAAATGATAAAAAAAAACACGTAGATTCCAATTAAGTTGTGATTTATTTAACTAGTGATTGATTTTCAAGTCTAGGGCTCATAGGATTTTGAACTGTAAACCCGTTCGTATAGACCTTTCCTTTAATACATTTCGTTGCCTAGTAGATTACCGACCATCATCGATTTTCATGATCGATGTTGCAGGCACAGAATCTAAGCTATTCATGATCGATTTTCAGGTGGGTGAGTTTTTTGTTTGTGTTTGTTTAACCCAACATGCTGGACATTGATAAATCTTGACCTCCTACCCAGTACCCATGCAATTTGAGTTATTTATTGCTGATATAATTTTAAAAAATTCAAATAGTTTACAAATAAGATTTATATGTTATATAATTTGTCAATCTTTTATTTTTAGCAATTTTATCCATTTTTCCTAGATAAGTCAAGATGAGTAAGAATTGATACTTGTTTTGGTAGATTTAAAGACTCTTGTATGTTTAAATATGTATTTTTTTAAAGAGAGAAAACAATTATATTTTAGAGAGAGATGATTTAAAAGACTTAAATGGAGTATTTATAGCACATAGATCTTATCATTTTATCTACTAGAGGAGGGACTGAAGAGTTATTCTACCTTGATTTCAGTGCAGAACATTAATATCGATATTATCAAGAAATTTGATTAGCTGCTTGGGCGTATATTATTGTTAGATTAATGTCATGGAAAATTATGTTATTACACTAAACATTTATAAGATGAAAATATGTTTGACTCTTCATAAATTCTTTATATATCTAAAGATATAAAAAGAGTAAAATCCAAAATATATTAGGTCATTAACTAGGGTTGGCTCCACATTACTTGATATCGTGAGTTTTTTGGACTTTCAAGAAATTTTAGCCTTATTAAATTTATTTATCAATTAAGGCACCCATATACAATGCATGCATCTCTCAATCAATCAACCTAATTAAAAACAAATTTGTAACAAGGTGGTTTAAGGAAATTATGAAAGGGAAAGGTTTTGACCAAAGCCTTCAATTCGTTTTCAATCCCAAGGATTAAATATTACACGAACCTAATTAATTAGACTATCTCAGTTGGATTGTCTTGATCATTCATCGCTCGCATGAACTGATTCAATAATGGAGTCTACTACACCAATCAATTGCAAGCAATGAATCCATGAAACTTCACCAACCTTCAACTCTCGTGTTTGTCTGTATTTGGATCGATCTGCTTATTAGATCAAGACATTGCTTCGTGTCTCGACAAAGGATTCGAAAAGATGTATGCTTTTGCATGGAGAAAACTAACATTTTACTCCTGGTTTTGGGACTTTCTAAGAAAAAAAAGAGGAGGAAAAGATGTTTATGATCTTTATCTTGGCCTGACTTGGAGATTTCCAAAGTTTATCTTCAAAGCAACTCAAATGCTAATTACATTTCTCTTTCTTAAAGTAAATCATCATTGTGATGTTGGATTCTATTTATACGCATCTACTGTGGATCTTTCATTATTAGTGTATGTTTGCGAGTGTGATTTATGTTATTTTTAAAAGTATTTTTTATTTAGAAATATATCAAAATAATATTTTTTATTTTAAAAAAAATATTTTTAACATCAACATAACATATGAAAATGATCTAAAACACAAAAATTTAAAATAAAAAATTTCAATATTTTTCAAAAACATTTTTAAAACTAAATGCAAAACAAAACCTTAATTGAAGTAACCAGTCAAAAGAATATATATAACAGAGGGAAAGGAAAAGGAAAAGGAAAATGGAAAATGCAAGCTATAAGCTACTGGCTGCGTGTTCCAACTTTCAAGCCCTGACTCAGTAGGCTTGAAGGGGTTTTGAGCAAATATTACTTAGTCTACAACTAGATTATTCACCCGTGATACATTGCAGTTCGGGTCAAAAAATATTGAACATAAAAAAAAATTAAAATATTGTTTTTTTTATAGTGGAAAAATACATTTTAATTGTACGAGCGTCAGCATGATGTAATTCAATTGATTTTATAAGTTAATAATCAATTCATATAACTCATAAAAATATAGTTTGATTAAAAAATAATTTTAAGATAATACTTTTTTTAACATTAAGATAATTTATATTAGATTGATTTGAGTCAACCGGATTAAACCGGATTAACATGTCAAATTTACAACTAAAATTATGAAACTATAATAACTTTATAAAAAATAAATAATTATTAATTATAAAACTTATTCCTTGTCAACTCAATATTTAAGGATATAAATTTTAAAAAATATTAATGGAAAAATAATAATATTAAATAATCAAACTAAAAGAATTAATAAAAAAATTAAAAGAGAGAGGGAGAAAAAAAATATTATTATAATAAATGATTCTTTGCGAGGAGAGATTTTTTCATTTATTTTATAGTTAATTAATGTAATTTCGACATGTTTCGAAGCTGAGACAGCTTTTATAAATAAAAATATAGATAGTCGTCAATTCTTCTGTGCATTCATGCGTGATATAGACAAGACTTGTGAGTGCCTTGTACCAAAGTTCAATCCAAGTCATGACCTAGGTTCATCATGGCTACCTATACACAAAACTTTAGCATTTTAGTGCCCATAGATTGAGATGTGCATAGTTTTGCTCGTGTTTCCTGAAATACATGAATTTAATTACTATTTCAACAACTTCATTGTGTCATTACTTGGTGGTGGATTTTGATTTATTTTATTTTTTATACTGGGATTGATAAATATATATAGATGAAAGAAAAATAATCATATATACATACAAAAAATGAATAAGAAAATTAAAGGGTAAGAAGCTAAAGTTGTGATTTATACAAAGTATTATGTGAGGTCTCGCACATGCGATAAAATGCAAAGAAGAATTAATTAGGAAGCATAAATTGATATGAAATTCAAGTATGAAGATAAAACAAAAAATAAATAGAACCGGGAGAAATAAGGCATTATAAAATCATCCGTGAAAATGTGTTGTTTTTTTTATATATTTTTCTAATTTAACTATTATTTGAACTTCTATGACCACGGCCATGGCTCCACTAATCCCGTCTATATAGTTACCTAAAAATAGGTTAGGAAAGCAAACAAAAATCGAAGAATGCAAAAGCAATTGATGCTAAAAGATACAAAAATAAACAGCCTAATTAATCATGACTCTTCGTTTAAGGAATCCAGGCATGTCAAGAATCAATGAATTGATGAGAAAAAATTAGCATCGATGGGGGGAAATTCATAGGAGCTGGTGGGGACGAGACCATGAAATTTGAGCTTTAAATATGTGAGGTTGGAGATAAAATAAAAATAAAAAATAAACTTCTAAGAGTAAACAAAACCTATATATTTTTAACATATTGTTATTTTAATTGCAGTAAAGTATAAATTATTACGATATGTTACAAGCCACTTTTATATAAATAAAAAAATAATATAGTGTTTTATTCCGTATAAATTAATCAAATGAAAGTGAACTGACCCTTTTGACTAAGCATGATAAATTGAATGTCCATGATATTATTATTTTTTAAGCAAATCCTTGACTTTCTATTTAAAGCTATGATGTGCTCCTCATCAACCGACCTATCACACCACCAGAAGTTCTATCATCTTTGAAAATGAATAATGCTGCAAATCGAAATCATTTTCTGTCTCGCAGATTTGAGGACATAAAGTAAGAATTCACCCGACAAGATAAGGTCTAGCTAGTAATGCCACCCATTAAATCACTTCACATTTTATTTAATTTTCAAATATCACATCATAAGAATTTAATCACCACTACTTCTGGCTTAACTCTTCAAATTCAACACCAATGCATAATCTGTCTGCAACCCCTTTAGATTATAGTGTTCTATGTCGTGAAAATATAGTAGTACATGCTTATTTCGTCACCGGCGCTAAAATTATTATAGTTGTTGTTGTTGCTGTTGTTGTTTAAAGAAAATAATCAAAATTATAGGTTTATTTTTTTTTTGTATTATCTTACTTCCTTTTCTTTTCTTTCTTCTTTTTTTGAGGGAGGAGTTTATTTTGAATAGTAATTAGATGACATGTCGTTTAATCTTTTTTTTGTTTTTTATCAAAGTTCAATTTGATTCTTTATCTTATGATGACTCTAATTTTATTGTAATTTTTTCCTAAATTCAACCAATTTAACTTGGTAAAAAATTAAATTTCATCTTTGAAAATTCCAATCTTCTTTAACACAAATTAGACTCTCAAACTTAATTTTCCACCAATTAAGCTCTTAATAAAATTAATCTAGTCCATTAAAGTATAATCAAGTCCTTGCATTTAATTAAATCTTTCAATTAACCCTAAATTGATTCTTAAATATAATTAAACTTTAATTTGACCCATGAGTAAATCAAGTTGGCCTATTAAAAATTTAATTATGCATTTTGACTTAATTTTTATACAAATTTATCTGATAATCATTTATTTTAGACTTAAATCTATTTTTTTCTTTATTTTTTGGCACGATAAAGATACGATCAGACTCTCGAATTCGTTCAAAATCTCGAACATATTTTTTTCACCATGTCAACCCTTTTATTTTTATTTATAGATAATTTACAATTCTTGTACATGTAGGTAGAATATGAAGTTGGAATATGGAACACTTGAATTTTATAGGAAAAAGGTTTCCCTCTTCGTACACAAGGATATAAGCTTCTCATTCAAAGTCTCGCACTCTAATGTGCAATTCCCTTGCATGACCTGTGATTCAATCCACAAAATAAATTAGAATCTAAACTTTAGACACAAATGGACACGTATGTAAAACGAACGTAAGCAAATTTTATAATACCTGAAGATGTAAATGGTAGAAGACGTTGCCTCCAAAGGACTCGAAGGAAGAAGAATTTATTAGAACAAGTCCATTTTCCTCTAAATTAAGCAAGATTTCTGATAATGGAGTTTTAAGGATCTTGGAAGTGGAAACTTGAACGACAACTTCTCTATCACCAAGCCGGCTTGCTGATACCGATGATAAAGAGCTATACATGGTGTCTTTTCTTTGATTTTCTTGGTGAATTAAATAACCTTGCCCAGATAACTTTGATAGAAGCTCCTCCTTCCTTTGGATCTGTTTCTCCACTTGCTGTTGAAGTTCCGGGATGTACTTGAGCACACGTGAAATTGTGGACGGTATGCTTAATTTCTTCTACAATGGTATCATCACAAAAGTAAAAGTTAGCAAGGTAAAGTGATTGTTTGGAATTGTGGTTGCGGTTATTTTTTAAAGTTTTTTTTCACTTGAAATATATCAAAATGATATTTTTTTTTATTTTTTAAAAATTATTTTTGATATCAGCATATCAAAATAATTTAAAAACATCATAAAACTTGATTTAAAATTAAAAAATATATATATTTTTTTTTAAAATCACTTTTGAAACGTAATGTCAAATAACATTAAAGAGACAAAATGCAAGATAATTTCGGCAGTGCTGATAAACAAGCATGCGGGACGACCTACGTAAAAATTAAGTGGGTCAGATTTAATTAACTTAGTAGAAAACTCGGTTTACTTTTTAAAAAAATCAAAATAAAGATTTGATTTTAAAAGTATGATGAGAAATCCATAACTTAAAATATTGAATTGTGCCATAGGTGAACTATGGGTCGGACATAGTTACGTATAATTAATTAGGGTTTAGGGTTGACTAAGAATAGTACCATGTGATCGGAAGCTGGAAGAAGCGAACGGAGTGAAGAATACAGACTGTTGATCTTCTTGCGACGATCACGCTCGCTAGCGTTGTGGTGAAGCTTCTTAACCATGTCAGGGTCACCGCTTCCACTATAGGCGGTGAACGAGGTGGAGCGATCAAGCTCTCTTATATTCGGCGGCGGCGATGGAGGGAAGTGAGTGAATGGCCCTGGAGCTTCGTAATCTCTAAAGCTGTAGTTTTTTTCATGGCTTATGGGTTCCTCTAAGGACCATTCAAATGTTGAAAACAAAGTAGTGGGAGATAGTTCTAACATGTTGGATTAGTTTCTGGCTATTGAAACTTAACTAGTTTGCTAAGCAAGTGATGATGAGATGATCGATGATGTTTAGAATTAAGCTCACAACACCCACATATATAGATACCTTATCGTTTGTACTAGATGGAGGAAAATTCATTGAAAATTAATGTCCAATTTTTTTAATCGATACTATATATTATACCAAGATGATTAGGAAAATGATATTTTACCTAACTTCCTTGCCTATATTCTATTTATATGCTGCTGTACCATAATGAGTGGTACCAATTCCTTGGGAATATGCAGTCCTATTTGTATATAACTATGATATGATGGGAGTAGGGGAGGATGTTTCTTAAAATATTTTTGTTTGGAATTATATTAGGATAATATTTTTTTTATTTTTTTAAAATTATTTTTAATGTTAATATAAAAAATAAATAATTTATTTCAAAATGTTTTCAAAAATATTCTCAAACACACGTCGTATGCTCAAATTAGATGTGGAAGTTACCCGTTCAGTTTTTTATTAGTTTTTTTTCTTGTTATTTTTATGTTTCTTTTTTAATTAGGTTTCATGATTTTATTAAATTCAGTTTCTATTAGATTTAAGTAATTTGTACGCTATTTGTACTAGAATTCTTGACTTTCAGATTTTAAAAAACTAGAATTCTCTCTGTAAATTTAGAATTTATGAAACTGTATTGCTAGTTTCTTTCTTCTTCACTATAAACCACATTAAAACATGAAATTAAGCTACTAAAGTATTAGACCTTACGAACTCAAAAGGGGATTACTACTCTTCTAGATTTTTTGTAAAAGAGATGTTGGATGATTTCTGTTAAAAAATAATATAAATTATATTATGGAATCTCACCTAATAGTTTAAATTTTTATGTGAGAAGATTTCTTAACATAGTATCAGAGCTTTGTTGACTTAACGTTCACGAGTTGGAATATTACCACCCCTATTATATATGATAAAAATCAAGCACAAGGTAGTGCGGACTTATGCAAATTTCAAACTCAAAAAGTTTTCACTCGAGAAAGTGTATTAAAGAATAATATAAATCATATTCTGGATCTTACATAACAATTTAAACTTTTAGATGAAATGTTTTTTTAACAATTTCAGTGGCCAAAGGAAATTGACAACTACTCACTAGCAATACCTTAGGAAAAACACACTTAGATTTATTTACTGACTGCAATATATAATTCGATCATTTAAATGTCTTGATTTACCATTGCAATGCAGCCAAAAACTGTAGAAATGGGATTGGTGCAACTGATTTTATGGTATACACCACTGGCCTTCTTCTGATAATACGAATGACGAAGGAGCATCCATTTTTTTATCTCAAGATTTGAGCAAGTTGATGGTGGCACTGTCTACTTGCATATACTATGATCTATGTAAAGATAATTAACAAATTCCTATACGGAATTGATAAGGTGATGATCTCACAAGCCACACGGAACAAATTTATAGAAATTGGTGAGCTCATGAGTGACATGTTCCACTCCCTCTCTTAGTGGTTTAATACAGAATTAGGAAATTAATATTACTCCAATGTATCTTTAGTGAGCAGCTCCAACAATCAAGGTCGGCCCTATCCACATATATAGCAGTGATGTCTCTTTTTGCCATTATTTATCTTCTGCTTCCGAAGAGCTCGTGCTCCGAAGCTTAGACTCGTGAGGTGATTGTGAAATGTGCATGGCATGCACGAGCCCTAAGAAACATTTGTGTGCCCAAACCACGAGCTTCCCCATTATATTATTCGTGTACATGAGCTAGTCGTGTGGAGGCAGGCAGCTTTCTCATTTCAACCCGAGCCTTCGAATGGAATTTGAAGGGATTTTTTTAAGAGATTATTAGCATGATATATAATCGAAGACTTTTGGCTTTTGTCAAGCAAGAGTTTCTAGAAACCAGCTAATTAGGCATCTCCCTCTCTCTCTCTTTTAATTATTATAATATATTGTAAATTATTGTAGAAGTAGAGCTATAAGGTCTGTTTGAGCAGTTGCCCTCTCTCTTTTTTGTGCTTGGACATTCCATGTTTAATTTTCTCAAAATTCATAAAACGAAATCGATTGAATAATTCGGAGGAAAAGAAAAGGAAGGGTCAGACTGTCTGTATATATGGAGAACTCTACTTGTATGGAATGAGCAATGACAACAAAGATAGGTTGGATCAGAATGCTCTTTGGAGATTCAGTGATTCATGAAAACATAGCCTTGTATATACAAAATCATTTTGTCTCTAGCTTGTAAAATCACTTTTATACGCCTCTCGAAAGAGGTAAATTCTACGTATTCACTTTTCTTCAATGGCAGGAAGGTAAGGCCTTCGATTGAACCAGAGAAATTACTGTGTTTTAGCTCCTCGATGCATGTACAGAGTATACTCAGTATCTATCATATCGGCAAAAGAACTTCCAACCCCACGACAATGAATGATCATCATCAAAAACCAAAATTGATAGCATGGAAAGAAATATTTTGATCAGGAACGCTTCCGGGGACTGTCTCCGCCTACACTGATTACAATCTGGGTTTTTATCTTCTTTTTTTTAATATGAGAAAACTTTATTCTCCGAAAATATATTTTATAGGTCCAGGTGAGTGAATAAAATTCTAATTATCCCAGACTCTTACAAGGAATACATATTCTGACTCGAACTTAAAACATGTTATGTAAATCGTAAGCTTTTTGCCCTCACACCACATTATAAGTTGCAACTCTCGAACAAAATCACCTCTCTAGCAGAGGGAGAGAAAACATGGCCAAGGATTTTTTTTCCCTCTTGATATACAGAGGTCAAGAAACAAAAAGCAAAATCTCAACAGCTAAGCATCCCCTAGAATAATTTCAGTGTACATTTTTTTTCCAGCTCATCTTGTGATTGCGCTCGTTGTTTGCATATCACCAACAAGCAGCTTCTAAAATCAATACAGCCAAAGCTGAATGTGAGTGATCACTTGTATCCGAACACAAGATGTTCAGTGCCGGCCTCCTCTTCTACCCCTCCCCCAACTACTCCCTCCCCTTCTATTGCCTCTGAACCCTGATCCAGATGACCTCAGCCCTAATGATTGGATTCCCCTCCTCTTGTGACACCCGTGTTTCTTTGTCCCCCCGTCCTCTTTGTATGCGGCTGAGCTTCGTGAAGTGAATGAGATTTCGCGGGATCCTCCTGGTCCAAACTTTATGTTATTTCAGGCAGAGGTTTGCGGGTTATCTCCAATGGCTGCTGCTTTCTCTCCGAGAGGAAGAGAGTCCTCTGCCTGCAAGTGATACGTGGCTCCAGAATGCCTCAGCATGCCTCTCATCCTTAACTTCATACAATCTACAGATTTTAGTAGCACAGACAACCAGTACCATAGAACCAACAAATCCTATTGAAAATTTGTTGAAAGAGACTCCGCTTATTCCACAAGTTTTCCTCTCAACTCATACACATGCACATACACAAGTGTTCAAGCAACCACAATACTAAAAGCAGCGATTCCCTCGTAAGATCACAACAGAATAGCTACACATAACAGGGGCTAAAATCACCGTGGTTTATTTTTTACTTTTCTATTTCCATTGCTATGTTCATCTCCAGATCCCTTCCCATTCTGTAAAACACACGGCAATTATATGTCATTTCCCTTTCCCATTCTGTAAAACACAGACAATCAAGTGTAAATGCAACTCACAATACATAGATCCAATGAGAAATTGTACAATGCAGCCAAATGAATGTTCATATGGGAAGTATAAACAATAAATGGGAAGAGATGTCTCGCCAAGAGAGTCTGCTTATATTCAATTTAAGAGATGCATAATCAAGGAAACCAATCCCCTGGGCAGAGATGACACTGAATAAAGAGGTGGCCCATCACAAGGAAAGAAGTGAAACTGGATATCAGCAAAAAAACAAACTGATAAGCAGAGTTCCTAGACCTGGCATTATGATCCAGAAATAAATGTTCAACTGGCATATCATAGGAACTTAAGGCTGACTATGCACTGTTTTCAGTTAGCAATACGTTGCACTGTTAGATTGATGGTTGACTTATTCTCCTTTATGTGATGGTACTTCTTGTTAATTCATTATCGATACAACTTCTTTTATTTGAAAACGAAGAGAATTAAGGCACTGCAGAGTACTCATACTGGCACTGAACTTGTTCCTTCTTTACCACATCGTGTTCTTTTGCTTTCTGCTACAGAGCAAACCTCTTGTATCTCATTTCTTGAGTGAGTTCCTCTCATCAAAAAAGCAATTAAGCACTCCTCCAACAGAAAGTTATGTGATGCAACCAATGCACGGTACAAAATTAATCCCAAAAGTTTGGAAGTAACAGTCAAACATTTCATTCAACCCATCCTAGTTGGATATTCACCTGTCTTTCCCTCTATGATCTCCCAAGGCACTCCTGTCCATGCCATGAGTAACTTATTCACTAAAACATTGGGCACTACCCAAGAGTCACATGACCTTCTATCTAGTCCCAATAGAGCATTTCAAGTTAATTCATTCTTACAACAAAATGAGCTTTCCAAGATTATTTCATCACCAAACAATGTGTATAAATGTTTGTTACTTTTAATTGATTGTGAATCACCTAAAATCAAGACTCCAACTATTGGCAGTGCTTAGAAAATTCTTTCCTCTTTCAGTTTCATATCAGACAAAAACCCTTATTATGCTGTCAGCAACTACGATAAGTTTGTACCACACTCCTCATTATGTTCATATAAATCAACTAGGCAATACAGAAATGATAATAGATGCCAGTAAAGGCTGAATTAACTACTTGCTTGTGACCTCTATATCCCCTCAAACTCTAGGCACTATATTGGACCCGTCCATTAATTAGTAGGGCCATACATATGTTACCTTTGTTCCCTTTAACACAACATAAAATTCACCTCACAAAGAAGTCAAGAAGCAAAATAACATTAGCATGTCAAGGAAATGGTTAGCTGTATGTAGCAATACACAACAAGAGCAACACAAACAACAAATCACAATACGCAACAAAAGCATAAATACTGATATATCATGAATATAAACCTTGGAGTTTGCAAAGTGTAGTGTTTCCCATATTTGGAATGTAGGCAAACAGAACGATTAGCAGATAAAAATGAAAGCTTTGAGTAGTCATCATCCAATATCTACACAAACAGAAAGCAAATCATTGCCTCAGTGATGCATCAAATATCATGGAAAAACTCTACACCCATGCTCTCAAGTAAAGATGATGACGTCTGCCAATGCCACCAGGAGCAAATTACAACAGTTTCATAGAAACAGTATACTAGAACTTCAGAAAACCTGATAATCAATTATCTCATAATCAAAGTGTCTTTTTCGAACTTCAATGCAAACTCTCTTAACCCATGCACTTTTTTTCGCGGTGGGTATATTCCGGCATTTTAGTTAATTAGGAAATCATATTGCATGTACAGTCGCTACCTTTCCAAAATTTCTCATACAAAATAAAACTAAAAAATCATTTACCCGACCGCAATAAGAAATCTCCATCTGGGGTCACTTTAATTCAAACTCGTAGCGGTTGAAACCGTTAAATCCTGAACTAACTCTATCTTTTGCTGATAATCTTAACAACAGAGCAAAAAACACAGCAAAAGAAAATCTAGTCGTTGATAATTTTCCAATATCTTTTCACAAAAATCTCACTACCGCAGTTCATTCACTTCCCAAACAGTTTTTTCTTTTTTTTCAAAAAAAAACTTCATTGATTTTGAATCCAAAACTGCATAAATTGTAAACTAATTTAAAAAAGAAATCACTCTGTTGCATAAAATATTAACTTCGCTTCAATTCAGCGTTAGAAACTACGGTTGAAGCTAGGGCTTAACAGATGATGTCCAAAAAACACGCTTGAAAGCTAATAAATAACTATAACAACTAACAAGAAAAGATGCAAAGCAAAAAACGTACTTTTATCTTTGAGAGAAGGACGTTTCTTTCTGGAGCCAACCCACGAAGCAGGACTATGTTGCTGTGAAGAAACCATGTACATCTTCACTCCATTTATGGACGTCGATTTCAAGCCGCTTCCTTTCGTCGCCATATTTGCTCCCTTTTTAGCTTCTAAGGCAAACCCAGAACTGCAAAAGGACTTTGTCGACTAGCTAGAGCTGCTTTCTTCACCGGAGGTGGGGATTGCCGCGGGTGTTTTTGCAGGGAATTTAGGTGCAGGTGGTGATGGTCGGTTTTGTATAATACAGGGTGTTTGGTTTTGTTGACAGCTATATTCTAGTCTTACGATGAGTTAAACTACAAAATAATCCCCCAAGTTTGGAAGCTCTGTCAGTTTTCTCCGAGGATTGCAATTGTTTTTAATTACCCACTTGAGGTTTTGATTGTTTTTCATTCTTATGCTTATATCATTTTTTTTCATATTTTGTGCTAAATTATCTACTGCAACTCTGCTGTAAATCCTGGATTGATATGGTAGGTGAATGCAAAACTTGACAGATTTAAGACTTATATAAGTCCCAGTTGAAAAAAAAAAGAAAAGAAAAAGAAAATTAGATTGCTGGAAGAATAGATTGGATGCTAGTGGAGTGAATGCCATAAAAAAAAAATGAAAAAAGAAAATCAAAAGTTGGGAAGGAAAAGTAAGAAGAATAGCAGGAATGCTCAGGCCGTAAGTCTCTGAAAGACAGTAGAGAGTAAAGTTTCTTCTACTCACCATCCAAATGGTTAACTTCCTCACCTGGAATATTATTAGGGGATTTAATCATTATCGTAGACATGGTGAGGTCAGTAGATTGTGTTTTAAGCTTAAAATTCAAGTTTTTGGGTATGAAACAGGGACATTTTTGGGTATGAAACAGGGACACCACTACCTTTCAGATTCTAACCACCTTAATCTAAAAACTTAAATTGTTGGATTATTTTTCAAGAATAATTACCCTCTATAACGTTGGTGTTCTTTGTTCTTAGTAAGCATAGTCAATTTGTTCACTGTCAAAAATTTGATGCATCAAATAGCTATATCTTTCTCTGTACTTTAGGGCATGGCTCTTACATCTTACGTGGAAGGAACAGGCTTTATGAAGAATTTAAGGTTCTAAGTGGCAATCTACTGCAGTCTCCTTGGGTCTTAACTGGTGATTCCAACATTTAGTAGAGGCCCTCTTGAGACTACATCAGAATCTGACTGTTCTATTTGAGAAATAGAGGGTTTTGATATTCTGCTCAAGCTGTTAGACCTTCATGATCATCGCAGTGCTGGTCTTTTCTTTACATGGTTTAACAAGTACATTGTGAATCCTATTCTTACGAAGCTGGACAGAATTCTAGTTAATGATGCTTGAAGTGAAGCCTGGAGTTTCTGATCACAGCCCAATTCTAATTAAAACAGGTATTAATTCTAGTTCTCCTCCAAAACCCTTCAGATTTTTTTAATTTTTGGGTAATACACGAACAGTTCAGTTCTATTGTTACTGTGACATGGAGAAAATAAGTGGATGGATGGCCTATGTTCAGAATTTGGCAGAAGCTTAAGAATTTAAAGCCTCCTATGAAGAGTCTGAATGCTAACTTTTATGGGAATGTTACAGAAAAGGTAAGAGGAACCAGAGTGGATTTGAAGAATCTCTTCTGATGAGCTCTCCTACTGAAGATCTAACGGTCAGGAAGTAGCAGTTCTCTGCTCTTCAAGTAAGTTACTCTGCGGCAGAGGAATCTTTCTTTCACCAAAAATCAAGAGTGGCTTGGGTGCAAGGGGGAGATGTTAACACAGGTTTTCGCCGGAAAATGATAGGAGCTAGAAGATCTACGAATGCTATTTCAATTCTTCATAACAATGTACGTAGGTGAACAGATCACTGCTCCTGGGGATATTCAGAATGAAATTCTGAATTATTATCAGAACTTATCTGGCAAGGCTGACGAGGTACTTGTATTTATAATTGAAGTGATGCTTGCCTTCTCTCATTAGTTTGAATCGATCTGCATTTGTAGCAGGAACAAGGATTGGAGTTAATGTCATTCGAATAAGACAAAAATCCAGAGTTACCATCGGGAGTATCACGGTAATTGCACATTTCATTGCACGGTAAAATAACTTTTTTATTTTCAGATATTTCCCTCAAATAGAACAAAACCAAGGGTTGTCTTCGGGGGTGTTTCGGATATTTCATATTTTAAAAAATATATAAATACTTATATGCCCTCCAATAAAAACAAAATAAAAGAGTTGGTTGTGGGAGTGTCTAGGTAATTTATCATTTTTTATTATTCTTTTCTCGCGACACTGTTGGCGAATCTGACACGCGCGCCAACAATTTTCTTCGTGACGCTACATTTGAGCGGCACGTGCGTCATGTTCCAATGGCAAAAAATGTTCATCCAGTGTCTCAGTGGATACGTCGCCGTGTTCGCTTCCTCATGGTGTGGTGCGTGGCCACATATTGTGGCAGGAAACGAGACGATGGTCGGTTGAACTTTGTTTTCCTCTTTTCTCTCTCCTTCACTCTAAACTACATGGTAGCCCCCCGGTTTTATGGTTGTTTCATTTCAGTCCCTGATTGAAATTGATTATATATTATGTTTTCATTTCAGCCCTTATTATTTTAATTTTGGGTTTGGTTTTAAATCTCTTAATATTTTTGGTACATAAAATTTGATTTTTTTTCTAATTTTGTCTTTTGATTGAAATTGATAATATATTGGTTTTCATTTAGGCCCTTATACTTTTAATTTTTTATTCTAATTCCTTTATTTTTTTATATTTCTTAAATAGTTTTTTTTCCTTGGGGTAATTTCATATTTTTTTATTGTGTTAGCAGTAATAGTAATGATATTTTTAGATGTTAAGACTTCGATATTGTTGTTGTTATAATAAGGTGTGTTGATGTATTTCATTATATCAAACATTACATTTATAGATATTAATTATATTTTATTTTTAAAATTACAAAATTTATTAACTATTTCAATCCCATCAGTTCTAAAAATTATTTGTTTCAGGCGGGTAAAATGCTAATGAAGGTCAACCGAAAAACAAAGATCATCATGTAATGCTAATCATTATAATAAATAATGGCCTTCGAAGTTAGTGGGAAGCCTAGGGCTAGCTGGGAACGAGAAGAGTGTCTGTGCGTGATAAGAGTAGTACCACTGGCTAGATGCTCTACTAGGAGCCGCGCAAGCCATGCACATCGCGCCAGACCCTTTCTGAGATCAGCCTTTGTGACAGAAGCTCTTCGGAAGCAGAAGAAGAAAAACAATGGAAAAATTTATATTAATATATGGGATAAGGCCACGAACACATACATATTCAAGTGTATATTTAGTGATTTCGACAACAACTTCCACCAAATTTTGAGATAAAAAAATGGGCAGCAGATTGATCTGAATAAATATAACTCCATCAGAGAAAGCTGGTGGCAAACAGATAAGGTCGCATGCAACTATCCCAGATTTTAATTGGGGTTGGTTTATATCTTGCACATAATAACAATATTTTCCAATGAACTTTTACATAGTTTAGATATGAGGATGATTTTCTAATAAATAAATATTTAAAGTGCATTTTTATATATAACAAATGTTTACATATATTTGATATCTGTCAAAGCTCGGGGCTGGGAAGAAGAAGAGTGCCGGCCTCCACGCGGTAGCCTCAGGCCCGTACAAGAGTACAACACTAGCCAAATGTCTTCTAGGTAGCGTTTCTAGATTAAAAAAATAATAGTGACGAATTACATATAAATATGTTTTTGTTAAGAAAGAGATAATAATTTAAAAATTATTTTATAGTAAGTTTATGTCTTTTTAAAATATAAGACATGGAAGGGACATGTTTTTCTATATAATATTTTTTAGCTTTTAGTTTTAATATATTATTGTAAAAAACTATTAATTTCAAAGTTTTTTAATTAAAACATGTAAGAATAAAAATATTTATAATCATAATTTTAAAACACAACCCTGGGATTGTTATTTTAGAACAAGATTAAAATAATAGGTTAGGAGACTCAACCCAAGTTGATGAAGTTAATATTAAAATAAAAATAGTTATTATCATAGTTTTAATATTCAAATTGAAGGTCAACATGAAGCAAGTTTTGGTCATGTGTCAGGTTAATTATTGATCAGAGTTAATATAAAAATAAAATAGTTATTATTATTGTTTAAAAATTTGATTTTTGAACTTTCATATATGAAAGTAGGGATAAAATAATATGACATCACTAATTCGACTGCCTATTCGTATACATTAAGGTATCAAGAATATTCTTGCAAAAGATTCAGAAGCTAGACAAGAATATCATTTTCATTTTCCCCTTATATTATAAAAATAACTACATCTCGAGCATCACATTTTTTTAATGATTTAATATCAAATGATATTATAAAAACAAAATCAAATGATCAGGCATATATATATATATATATGATGAGAGGTTCATGATATAAAGTCATGATGATATCTCTCGCTTGCTTAGCAAACTAATTAAGTTTCAAAAACCTAAACCCTAAAACCTAATCCAAAATGTTAGAATTATCTCCTCCTACTTTGTTAGCAACATTTGGATGGCCCCCGGAGGAACCCACAAGCCATGAGCAGAACTATCTAAGTTTCAGAGAGAGTGAAACTCCAGAATCACTAATCACTAAATTCCCTCCATCTCAGCCACAAATAATACAGCTCGATCGCTCCCCGTCGTCATTCACGGCTTATAGTGGAAGCGCTGGCCCTAGCATGTTCAAGAAACTTAGCCACAACGCTAATGAACGTGACCGTCGCAAGAAGATTAAAAGCTTGTATTCTTCACTCCGTTCACTTCTCCCAGCAGCAGATCAAATGGTACGTTTCTTATTGAACCCTAATTAAGAAGCAATCCGTTATAATCAAGAGACCTTTTAATTTAAACATATATAGGTATAGGTGTTCAGTTTTATCGAATAGAATGAGAGTAATGAGATTCGAACTCGTAATTGTTGGATTAACAAGGCTCTAATACTATATTAAGCTAACAAAATATGATTTATATTATTTTCTAATAATAATATCGTTGCAGAAGAAATTAAGCGAACCGGCCACTGTTTCCCGTGCGCTTAAGTACGTAGCAGAACTTCAGCAGCAAGTGGAGATACTGGTTCAGAGAAAGGAGGAGCTTTTATCAAAATTATCAAAGCAAGGTGGTGTGATTCATCAAGAAAATCAAAGAAAAGACACCATGTATAGCTCTTTATTATCTGTATCGGCAAGCCAGCTTAGTGATAGAGAAGTTGTCGTTCATATTTCCACTTACAAGAACCATAAAATTCCATTATCAGAAATCTTGCTTGCCCTAGAGGAAGATGGACTTCTTCTGAAAAACTCTTCTTCATTTGAGTCATTTGGAGACAGGGTCTTCTATAATTTACATCTTCAGGTGCTAAAAATTTGCTTCTGTTTCTGTCTTTCGTAAAGTTTAGAGTCTAATCTGTAACTTTGTGGATTGGTTTTACAGGCCATGGAAGGAGGTTATACGTTCGATAGAGAGGCCATGAGTGCGAAGCTTGTGTCTTTATCTGTCAAGATGGAATCGCCATTTCTATAAATTCAAGAGCTCCATATACTATAATCTGATGCAGCAATTAGCCTAGGATCTTACTGATGAGACTGGCAAAAAGAAACGGTTTTCATAGGTGAATTACTGACAGTAAATTGAACATGAATTAAGTTTCTGTTTCCTTCTCAAGTTAGCTCTTTACTCTGAAAGCTCTTACAATTATCTTTGAAATAAGTTTCGGGACATAGTTTAGTTTTTTTTTTTTTTTTGTTAGAATTTTAGTTTTATTACATTTCCTGATTAGTTGTTTTCTGATTATTTATAAATATTTAGGGTATTTGAATCTATTTTTTTATATTTTATTGAACTTTTTTCTGAACAAAATTATATTTTATTCTTGCTTAGAATTTAAATATGAGAATTAAACTCAAATTTATAGATTTTTTGTGTCATGATTGTATAAATATATGTGCAATTTAATGAGAGTTTGTAATCTCGACGAGCCCAGAACCATTCCCAGCATTAAAAAAATATACTTCGACCAGCAACACCATGCACTAGAAGGGGCAAACAATAAAAGATAGACCACTAGCATTTATCTTCCATCACTGCCAATGGCCAAAAAAAATCAAAGATAATTATTTTTTTTATACTGATAAAACACTAAAACAGTATTTGTCACTGTATTTAAAAATAAATAAAAAAAATTGGTGTTTTTAAATCATTTTCAGGTACTCATATCAAAAATGATTTTTTTTTAAATATTATTTTAATACAATTCTGAACAAAAAAATATTTTCAAAAATAACATCAATTACAATCTCAAATAATCACTTGAAGGTAAAACATCAATTACAATCTCAAATAACATCAATTGTATCTTGGACTGGCCGTCAAAAACAAATATGGGTGTTCCGGTGATGATTTGGACAACGCCGGTGCAGCACTTGATGTTCCAACTGAGAAAAACTTCATTTCTTATGATAACATATAGAGATTGATTTGAGTAAAATATATGAGTTGTTGAATTATCGTGAATAACATTCATATGAATTATTTTTATTAAAATGTTGATATTTTAATTTTTATGATTTTTATCAAGCTATATAAAATGATTGGATGATCAATAAAAAACTAGTTTTTCTTGCTTTTTCTAGTTTTTGTGTTTTGGATCTCATGCATAAATTTCAACCTCAACCACCTAAAACAAACACAATCTTAATATTCAAACTAGATAATGTTTGTACCATGTTTAAGATTTTGGATTTTCTATATCAACCCATTTAATTACACCTTATTTAATAACTAAAAAAAAACATAAAATTATTTTGATGATGCTTCCTAGCAATATGTCTTCCTACACTAACAGCTAGTACTTTTTGCAAGTACACAAAATACTAAATTTTGGTGTGAATAATATTAGTTTATTGGATTGAGCGCAAATTTTAAATTAAACAATATAAAAAATGCTGTGATATAACATGGTCAGGTCAACATAACAAGTTCTAAGTCAATCCAGATAACCATTACAAATTTTGTTTGTCTTTAAAAAAGTTTCAAGATTGTATTGTTTTGTAATATTGAAATAGTGTTATATTTGATTTATCTAGATTTTATGTATTATCATGTCAAACTTATAACTCAGATAATAAACTCTTATAGGTTGAATAACTCTTTTCTAATAAATTATTTTTTTATTATGATATAACCCAGATGACTTGATGAATCCAAAAATTACTTGTGTATCTGATAAAAATATGGTATGGCTTTTGAAAAAAACTCAAAATGATATCTTTCTAATATTAAAACAACCACATATTTGATCATCTAGGGCTCCGTGGCTTAATTCATCAAATTCGCAACTCATTTTATGTTTTTTCTAAGTTTAATAACTCTGTTTTTTAATTTTTTTTTACTTAATTAAATTATAATAAAAACAAGTATTCATAAAGTTGTATATTTACCACATATCAAAATATTTGCTTTAGATTATCTTATAAGAAAATAAAAGAAAACGAGGGGGAAAAAGTGTGCTTCACTGTTTATATCAACAATGTAAGCAAGTGATTTCCTCTTGTAATAGTTTAGTGTTTGTAAGCAATATAAACTCTCTTTAAATTTTAGCTTTTACCCTTTTTACCCACATAAATTATAACGGGGTTTTCCCTCATGTGACTCATTATTCTTTGTAACTCCATAGCTGGGTAAATTTATTAAAAATGTTTTCAATCTCCTGTTGTAGGAATTGATCGAGTCGGGCTAAGAACCTTTGAGTACGACTCAGTGATAGCTGCCATGGAAGTTGAAAGTGGAGGCATGCACTCCAATTGTGATGGCCTATCGAGCTTGTATCAGATATTCTTTAATCTGACGGTAACTTCAGCACCACAGACATCCATTCTTACATGTTGTGATCTTTAATTCCTTTCTTTTTATCTTAACATCTTTATTTTATTTGATGAAAATCAAACATGAGATATTATGAATCTATATACAAGTTTCAAGCCCAAAATTTTTTTACTTGAGACGTATATTAAAGAATAATATAAATCATATTTTGATGTCTTATCTAACCATTTAATTTTTAAAATAAAATGATTTCTTCACAATTTAAATTGCTCATTTAATTTGAGCCGTGATTATACAAAAACATTTAACTAATTATAATTACAGGTTAAAAGAATTCTATAAAAAAAAAAAAACTCAGCCCATGGGGTGAGGTGGAGCTTTCGTCTAGTTTATAACTACAATAGACCCCGACCCGGGGCCTTTGCCAGGCCTCACAACTATGATGAGTCTATGATGCCTGGCCCTCACGACTCACGAGTCTTCGCAATCTCAAGAATGAATAAATTTTGTCCAAGATGACAACAAGTGCCAAAAACCCAGCATCAAAGGGAATAAAAAAAGAAAAAAGAGGTGCACTTAAATGGCTCAGCCCTAAACAAATCAAGAACTGGCCCGAGCTCCGAGAAGGAGAGAAGGGAATGTGTGTAATGATTGCTTGAAGAGAGAACAAAACACTGAAACGAAAAAGCAAGCCGCAAGCAAAAGGCAGCACGCTAGGGCGGCAGGGACAGGAAAATGTGCGAGAGAGAATGGCACGTCCCCGACAGAGCCACCTCCTACACGATGCATTTGTCTCCTCGGTGAAGTAAAGTGGTAAGAAAAAATAAAGAAAGACGGACGAAGAACAGGAAAATGAGTACCCTACGTACCCACGCACGATCAAGCACGTTGAATTCAAAGGCTAAACCTCTTTTTTATCTCTGCCCATGATTGAACTCTTTTTGCTAGCCCTCCTTTTTGCACGCTTCTCTCTATTCTATCTCCAAAATTTGCATATGCTGTATGCCTGTAATGTGGATGAAACTGCATCCACTTTGAACAATTGGTCAAAATTATGATTAGGTTGGGTGGTGGTGGTGCTGGTGGTGCTGGTGGTTAATCACATGGTTCTCTTAGTCACAATTATTAAAGCAAGCCCGTTTGCTTCTAACAAGGTTGAGTTTTCTTAAAAGAAATAAACTCTGAACTTATATAGTTTGTTCCCATTGATCTTATTAAAATAGCATGTTATTTTAAATGATTTAAGTTAACAGCGTTCAACTCATGATATAATCTTTATTAGCTATATGTTACAGCTCACTAATTTCTTCGACATTAAAGTCTTTGTTTTATATTTGAGTACTAAAATAATTTTTTTTTAAATCATTGCTATTGAGTGTGATCAATATTAAATAAATATACAAGATAAGATTGTAGGGGTGAGCAAAAAACCCGAAAAACAGATTCAACTGGAAAAATTAAAAAAAAAATAACCGAAAAAACCAAATTGAAAAAAAAATGATTAGAATTTTTTTCAATAAAATTGGTTTGGTTTTTAGTTTTCTAAGTAAAAAACTAATAAACCAAAACTAAACCCGTTTAAATTTAAAAAAAAATATGTTTTTTTTATTCTTCCGGTTTAGTTTAAAAATTTTGGTTTGTTTATATTTTGGTTTAAAAAAAACTATTTTTGATTTTTTAACTAAAAAACATAACTGAAACCGGTCAGTTCAAACCGTGTCCGGTTCGGTTTCAGTTCTTTTATTTATTTATTTATTTCAATTTGGTTGTTTTTATTGATAAAAACTAAACCGGACCAAAAATATCAACCTCTAGTTCTAGCTACTAGAGAATGTGAAATAAAAATTTGATTATAAAAAACCAGACATAATATCTTACATTGTAATTAATTTGTGAGCGTACATGTGTCTAAGTGATATGAATTAGATTTTATTACAGTCTAATACACATCTAGCATATATTTTGGACTCATGTACTTGGGTAAGAAAATTCCTAAAGGCAATATTCTTGTCTCTGAAAGCTTAAAGGGGTATTATTATGTGTGCATAATCGAGAACATAAAAGCATAAATCTCAAGGAATGCTTGATCGGAATTTTGTAACCATGCGACAAAAATTAAAGAAGATACTTTTTTTGAGAAAAAAAGCGACGACTTGAATCATATAAAGACAACATTTTTTGTTTTCCATTAACCAGAACTTCAAACCCCAGCAGATTTTCAAATCCCAGAAGAACCTGGCCTCCTTGTTGCGGCTAGGTTACCATTCACACCAGCAAGAATTGACAGCTTCATTGGCAGATTTCCCTCCAGTTTTGGTATAATCGAAGAGAAACTGTGCGTGCATGATACACGATTCTCTGTCTCCAGTTCATGTGGGCTCCGATAGGTTTTATGATCTTTGACTCTCTCATTTTGCAGAGGAAGTGTCATTTCTGTGGCTCGCTCAAAATCTAAGTAGGGTCAATGGTCGCAGGTCCAATCTGAACGGTATCACAGAACTGCTGCTGCTTGCTTTACTTGTCAAACGACGAAACCTTGCAAGACAATATTAAAATACTGAACTTGCAGCGTATTTGGAGTCAACTTAGCCTGAGATTTTCTTTAAAACAATCACTATTTAGTTAAAAACTAAATAAAAAACAGTGTTATTCCGAGGAAAAGAGATTGATTTGAAGTATAATCAAACTCGGATTAGGTTTTCATTTGGATGGTCACCAAATTAATCTATCAAATTAAATTATGAATCAACATAATATGAGATCGACTCATCAAGAAGTCTGATCTAGTTTTATAAATATAATTGAGAGAATATTATACAAATCTATTATGATAAATGAATAGGAATTCACTGATGTTCTTGTAAAACTTAATAAATAAATAAATAAAAGAAGTCTCGCAGTATTATTATTCGAGCCCATCTCAGTCAATTATTAAAAATTAAAAAAAAAAATGAATACACGGCGAATAGATACTTTACAATGTATATTATTTTTGTCATCCATCACAAGAAATCTTACCATCTTCGACGACTATATATGTCGCCAATGACCGAGATGTTTTGTGCAAATTCTAAAAAGTTTGTGGTCAAAATATTTAATAGATACTAAATATTGTTTATCACATGGTCGGGACAAAATTTAGGCCACTTGCGATAGAAAACTCAACTAGCAAGATCATCTTCAACATTGTTGAAGTTAATTAATTAGCAAACCTAGTTAATGCTGTTTGAAAGTAATCGAATTCTATAAACACTTGAAATAAAATATATAAAAAATATCAGTTTGTAAGTAAAACTTAATGGAACTTCTACTTGATATAATTAAATAAATAAAATAGAAAGCATACACTTGAGATTGATGATAATCAAGACAACAACTCACCTAAGAAGTTAAAGGGCTGAAATTGGTTTTTATCGACAGCCAACACTCCTGCTAATAATGCAGATATTTTTTGGATTCTTGTGAGGATGTCCTCACAACTTGTCTTATCGCAAGAAAAAACACAAGAATTCAGAGTTTTTTGTTTCAAAATAACATAAAAATTGCAAATATAGTGGGAAAAAAAGAAAAGAAAAGAAAAGTAGCACTTTAACTATTTTGCTATTGAAAGTAACGCAATCTATTAAAACTCAATAGGTTGGCAATTTAAAAATAAAATAAGATATTAAAGCTATAAAATTGTGAAAAATATAAAGATTGAGTATAGCCAACCTTCAAAATTGCTCTAATGCTATCGGTCCAACTTTAAAAAGAAATTATTGTTTTTTTATTTAGATTTCAATAAATCATGTTGTTTCTGTCATCCAATTTACATATGTTATGCCCTTTTTATCATGGCAACTTATTGAATATTTTTAGATTATATTTATGGGAACAACGCAGTTTATACAGCTTATTAAAGTGTGCCATTTCTCTGATATATATATATATATATATAAACCCTAAGTTATCTTGCAGGAACTCTTGTTCTCTACTGTCCTCTTCAGTCTCTTTCACTGCAATTTAATAATCCTCAACATGAAATTCTGAGAACACATCTAGCACAACCAGTCTACAATAACTTGAAGAATTTTCCATGCTCTCTTAAAAATCAGTGTACATTAAAGACAAGATGCTCAAAAATGGAAAACTCCAGTTCTACACATCCATTGAATAAAAGTAGATAAAGATATGCAGGCCTTGTACTGCCAAAATATCATTAGAGAAATCATATGAGATCTATGGATCGAGGAGATCGGCATCCTTGTACTACAAACTGAGAAAAACTGATGATCTTCGACTCTACCAGGAAACTCACATAAGTTTTTGCTTTTACAGACACCATAGTCATACAACGTACAAAGATTTCAGATCTTCTTCGTCATCTTCAGTTCATGTTCTTAGATTCTTCTGCTCTATGATCACGTGTAGGAGATTGAGAATATCCTAAAACCCTAGACCAGTTAAAAACCCATGCATACTATCACACAAATACCTTTCCCTTCTTCTTCTTCTTCTTCTTCTTTTCCCTTGAATTCATTCGGGGTTTACACTAAAACAAACAAACCCACACAATACAGATTAACCAGACTACATCACAAGCCTGTGACAAAAAAAAAAGATTAAAAGGAGACTAAGACAAACACATTAACGATAGTAATCATCATTGGATGACTAATTTTCGGTCTAATACCCTTCTCCTTTTCGATCTTTCGCTAGAATTCGAGCGTTCTAGTAAGGACTTCAAAGCATTTTGCAGGAAATGGACCGACTCGACACTGTGATCTTTATCTGCCCCAATGATAAGAACATTCCTGATTCTTCCTCCAAGTGTTACCATTTCTGCTTTCAATGTCTTCAAATGTAGAGATTTCAGTATCTCGATTAAGTCTGGCATGAGATCCGACCGGTCTTCACAGCACAAAGATGCCTTGAATATTAATTGCCCATCAATTGAATATTCATCAGAAAGTACAGTGACTTCATCGGTTTCTGATGGGAAAGATTCAAGTCCAGGAAGTTCCGAGGTCTGTTGTTTCAGCTCTTTAACTCTTTGAACTACCTTTGCTAGAAGTGAAGCTTTGTCTGTCTGTAAAAATTGAAACAAAGTCAAAAGATTGATTAGAAAACCTAGCTAGCTCTAGTAGATTCTAAATGTAAAAAGCTTTGCAACTTTCCTAAAAGCCCAAACCCTACGTAAAGAAAAGAAAAGGGTTTGCTGCTTTTGCTTTTGCTTTTGCTTTTGCAGTTATATGTACTTGCAATTTGAACAATAATTCAAAAGTTTCAGAAGACTTGTCTGTGTAGATCCAAGGTTTCAGAATCTGGTTTTTTACTGTAGCAGCGATAGGCCTTGTATAGATCCTTTCCGTTTGGTTACCAGGAAAATGAAGGATAGGAACGGATAAAAAAAAGAAAATTTCAACGAGTAAGGCTGATCACAAAACCCTTGTTATTAATCTTCAAAAATGGGTATTCAAGTAAAAAAACAAGTGCCAAATGATTTGAGGTGGGCAAGCGTCAAGTCTGTCAGCAGGGATTTCGGCTCTGTGGGTCAAAGCTAATTAATGACTGGAAAGTCTAAAGCTCAAAATTTCAACTTTTTCCACTAGAATCTCAGCAACCAAACAGTCAAAATTATTGAAGCAAAACACTATGGAAAACCCTCATGAAATTAATACCAACTCGTTTCAAGTTTGTATGAATCCCAAATTAAAGAGAAATAAAGTAGAAACAGCAAGAACAAAATTACAATATTTTCCTTCAAAACCCCTTTAAAGCTTTGAGTTCGTGATCCTTTTCTCTGATAAAACAATCCTCTCACAAGAAAATTGGGGAAAGAGTATTGATATGATCGATCCCATAAACTTCATGAGTAGAAACATGATCAATTCAGAAACGAGATCATATAACATAAAATACCTTGGAATTGCAAGGAAGGAGGCCTCTGAGCTTGTCAAGATGAGAGTTAATCCTCTCTCTCCTTCTCTTCTCAGCTTCCTTGTGATTCTTCAAAGCAGCAAGAGCTCTATCTTGTGGTGTCATATCAGTTATCACAGACCTCTCAAAGTGGTAATTATTGTTATGGTAGGAAGTGGAAGATGAGGTGCACAGGGTTTGCATCGCAGCCGGAAAACCGTATGGACCAACGTTAACCATTCCATTCTCGGTGAGAAACCGGTACAACTGTGAATTCTCCTGACAGTTTTCAGGCTGCATGTTGATGTGGTGTTTTTGGGTTGCTGTGGGAGAAGAGAGATTACCCGCAAGCGAAAACTTTCTGTCTTTTTTGTGTTGAAAAAAGTAGAGGGCTCTCTATATCTGCCTTTCGGTGGTTTTGATTATTATTTTTTATATATATATAAATAAATAAAAGGGCATTTTTATTTATAGTCGTTTGATTTGACTTATTATGTCGTTTTAGGATAAGGTTATGTGCTAAAGTAGTGGACCACCCAGCATAAAGGAGGTCTAATGATAATGGGAGCTAGGATGTGTGTGGTCTTTAGATTTTCAAACCTTATGGTATCGTTAGGCCATTCACATAATTTCATGTTCAGTGTAGTTCATATTATATTTCTAATTTCCCCTTTTTTATATTTATTTTATGGCTAGTCTATGGTAAATGCAAGTACATTATATTCTCAAGTCTTATTTATAAAAATTGATTTGAAATTAACCCAACTATATATTTTCTGATTTTTTTGGTTAGTTTTGGCTCTAAAAAAAGGAATTCAAAGAAAAACTAAAATAAACTGAATCGAGACAAATTAAATAAAAAAAACCTATTAAAACTAAGGGCCTGTTATAATATAAATTGAGATTATCTCGGTTTATTACTTCTAATATTAGTTTTTAAAATCAAAATCTTCGAATTCATTGAAAGGCAGCGTAGAAAACACCTCGTGCCATTAATTTGTCCCCAAATTTTAATACACAACTCTTCTCAAAAATATTCTTTGAGTCTTAGGCTGACGGTCAACTTGGTAATTTTTCACTATAAAACTTCGTTTGAATCGGGTTTTAAATGAAAATAAAAGAGAAATATTCTTAAGTTGATTTGTTGATTCAATAGACCTGATTCAATAGATTTTTAAAAAAAATAACATAGATTCAACTTTTAATTTTTTTTAATTTTGAATTAGCTTCGTCATCACTCCAGATTAATCAGCCAAATCTTAACTGGGTAACAAAAATGCAGATGTAGAGTTTATTTAGAGTGTGGAAGGGATTATCTTCACTTAAAAATATATTAAAATAATATTTTTTATATTTTTTAAAGACTTATTTTTTAACTTCAGTATATTAACATGATATAAAAAAACAATTAAAAAATAAGAAATTATTAATACCAGAAAAGGCTATTATGTCTTGCTTGTGTTAAAGCAAGTAAGCTATTAATAATGATTAGTGGGATTATTTCTGGTTGGTGCAGTTCTTAGAAATTAAAATTCTAGTCAAGAGAAAACATGATGGCGGTCAAAAAGTTTTTTTTCTGTAATCATGAATGAAGATCACAGGGCAATTAAGAGGAGGAAGAAATCAAGTAGCAAAAATAGCAAGACACTACTGGGGTCCTCTCAAGAACACAGCATATCATTGCAATGACGCCAACGAAAAGCAGATGAATAAATCGTGTCCACTTTTAATGGGAGCTCGGGTATCCAAAGTCCATGAACAATCCTTTGGGGTTTAGGGTTAACTAAATGGTTCATCAACTTAAACCCTGTTCAGATTCAGATTAGGTTTTATTTCCAACTATTTTTTTATCATTTTTTTACAAATTATATCATTTTCAATGGGTGCATATATATATATATATATATATATATATATATATATATATATATATATATATATCTGTGTGTGTGTAAAAACTTTGGTTAAATATGAATTCACGAATCAACATGTTCATTTTACACTCTGGTTCATGAGCCAAGTCCACTAATTATGTTACATGAGGTGTGGTGTGATGACAAAAAACATGTAATTTAAACGGTAGATTTTGAGTTGAAATTAGGATGTGATGTAATGACAAATTACTTTATAAACGTACTTATATGGAATGAAAGATATTGTGCAAATTGTATTGTGAGATTTTTATTTCACTCTTCTTTTAATCCATTTGGAGACTCGAGGATTTGGATATAGATTTTTTAATAAAAATTAAATTACTATATGTTAATGAAATATTATGTTTTGTGGGTGTTTAGTATTGTTTTTCAAAAACGATTTTGAAAAAAATTGAATTTTTTTATTTTTATTTTAAATTAATTTTTTTTAGTGTTTTTAGATCATTTTCATGTGCTCATGTCAAAAATAATTTTTAAAAAATAAAAAAAAAGTATCATTTTAATGCATTTCTGAACAAAATATATTTTAAAAATAATCGTAACCACACCCTGAAACAGACACTCTCTATACTAACTTTCATTAGCATTGCTTGGGTTTATACAGAGTAATTCTCCCCTTTCTTTTCAACGAAAGTGAAATTATAGATTTTATTAGGGTTTAGGAAATAGAGTTAATTTTAAGGGGCTGGTTCAAAGAGCATTCCTTTCTTAACTTTCTAGGTTCAAATTTTAAAGTCAACATGAGAATTTTTTGAATGCAGTATGAGAATTTTTAATATTATTTACGAGATAATTTGTCTTTGATTAATGTGTGGATTAATTTAAGGATAATTTTATTGTTTTTTTTCTAAAAAAAGAAAAGGGGATTAAGCATAACTATGAGGTTTTGTCATGGTTAAGAATAATAGTATAATTTAAATCAACTGTATTTGACCCGATCAAATCAAAATAAATTAAAAAAATATGACCGGGTGAATAATAGATTGAGTATAAATACTTGTAAATCTGACACAAAACATGTTTGAATCGAACTCGAAATATATTTAGATCTGGATTTTTAGATTTTTGTAAAGATTGTCAAATATTTATATTTTTCAACACAATAAAATATATACATATCTTAATATTAACATAAAACACACATATATAAATAATACTTATTATTTTAGCATTTGGCATACATACATACATACATACATACATACATACATACATACTGGTTAAGAAAAAAACAGGCTCTTGGACTGGACATAAGCCACCTGTCAAGCCCGATAAGTCATTGGAGAAAGAGAACCATCTGTTCGGGCCTTGAAATCAGTTGTCTTTGCTTGAGTTGGCCAATGGGCTTTGATATCATACAAGCACTCGTTTTTTGAAGAAAAAATAAATTAAACCTAGTGCATGTACACATTAACATTTTTAGAGTTAGGCTATAGAATAATATTTTTATCAAGAACTATATAATTCGGGTACTATATAAAAACTAAATTCAAATCAGATTTATTTTTTCTTATTTAAATATTTTATAATTTGTTAAACAAATTTGTAATTGGATCGCTAGTTCCTTCAATTGGAAAAGTTATTGCAAAAACCAGGCTTATTGTTTATTGACACTCACTAAGTGGTTAATAGCTAATTATTTTATAGCATGTCTCATGCAAAATTATGATAGATCAGGGTGGTTAACTCAAAATATTAAAATATCAAAATAATTTTTTAAAAAAAAAAAAAAATCAAAGTTAACAGGTTTTAATTGGGTCATGGAGTATATCGACCTAACTATTTTTAAATTATATTTTTTAGACTTTAACATTGGATACGATCAGTAAGCTAGATCTCTATATAATTGGGCCGTGCTGGATTTATATGGTGTTTGATATTGAGTTTCAATCTATTTGTCATTAAAATTTGATTATTGTTTTTCAAATTAATTATTATTAGATCGTTTTAATATGCTAATATCAAAAACAAAATTTTAAAATAAAATAAAATTTATTTTTATATATTTTCATACTTTAATAAACATTTTAATGAATAATTACTAACACACTTTCAAAAACATTCTTAGTAACATTAGATTGACGGTGAGCCTGCGTAATATTTTTTTCACTTCATTGACACGAAAATTCCTTTCGAGCAGCCCTTCTCCACGGGGAAGACCACATAATTTGAAATGGAGGGATATGGGAGCAAAGATCGTTGTATTCCAGTGTAAGCAATATGTGTGGGAGGATATCTCCGATTTAAACTAGTAGGTCTTGTTAATATACAAATTTAGGTAAATTACTACTTTTTTTTTTTAAGTGAACTTTAACTTCTAGAAAATATATTTTATAAACCTAAATGAATGATTAAAGCCCTAATTGTTTCAGGTTTGTACAAAAACTGCATACCGTAACTCGAACTCAAGACTTGTTATGCAGATCACAAGTTTTTTGATATTACATCATCACACTCTCAGAAGACAATATAAATTACTACGATTCAACTTACCTCGTAAAGTTGCTATGTTCACAAATAATGTGATCAAATCTCACTAGCACTAAAACTAATTGTAGTTGGCCACAATCCCAAATGATATTCTATCATCTAAAAGAAAAAACTTAGTTCAAATCAGGCGTCACAAGCTCAATAACCTAAAAAAACTCAACACATCATGAGTTTTTTTGTGCTTTTTGGCCAGCCATGTTAGGGTTTCTATATTTTTTTCCATTTCCCCATCATTCAGAAACATGCAGCCAGTCCTTTCACATCAAACCTTCCTCCAACAGATTCCCCTGGCCATGGTCTCCACATCAAACCAGTCTTTCACCAGACTTTAAAACTAGTTGTAAATTCATGACATTATAAAGGCAAATGGGGTGGTGTGATTATTCAATACTCCAAGTACAATGATCTTCATCTCTGTCAAGTCACTAAAAAAATGAAAAAAGCAAAAGAGCTAGAACTACTTAAGGCCTTGAGGGATGCCCAGCGGCCATGAAAGTGGAACATGTACTGCACGTTCTATGGAAGATCATGTCAAAAGAAAATAAGAAAATGGTTTCATCATTAGATTCACTAAGCTCCTCTTCAGCTTTCTGAACTTTTCAAAGCTCATATGGTGTTGTTCTGATCCATGGAAATAAAGAAACTAAAAAGCTGAACCCACTTGGGATATTAATTAGGGCAAATAAGCTGTGTTGTCTGCTCTGGATGGAGATTGTGTCACTTTGCACCCATAAAAAGAACTTTTAGTAAGTCTCTGTCACTGCCCACATTCTGCAGATCATGAGTAGAAAGGGTAATTGCTGTATTACTCCTTATTATTTTATTATAATTCCATAAATTAAGCATGCTTTGTCTGAGAGTTCGGCTTTTGATGAATTGAAATGATGGAGTATCATTTGATCCTCTAATTTTCATTTGGCATGCAGAGATGGAGGTATAGCCATAATAAATGGAAATGTGGCAGAAGATGGGATGAGTTCCAGGGTGCTGGGTTACATGATATTAATTAATTATCTCAATAAAATTTTAAATTGTTAATTAAAATTTCAGAATATAATCTATATTATTTTTTAATATATTTTTTCAAATAAAAATTATTTAGATTTGAAACTTGAACGTAGTACATAGTCAGAACAATGTCTCTGTCTCTGATGTCCATTTGCTAGCTCTAGACACCAAAACAGAACTCCAAGGAAACATTTAAGGGCAAAATTTAATATTTTTTCATTTCCATTTCTTTTTTTCTTGGAGAATTCTTGGAGCTCAGGACTTAATGACAGCTTTTCAGCTTAAAAATGGGTTTTAGGGATCATAATAAAGGAATTGATTCACTTTGCAACCCTAAAAACAAAGATCCTTCTTTTGATTATCCTTTATTATTTGTACCGTCCTTTGAAATAGCATTTAACGTCTAAATATCTTGTATAAACACCAAGTCCAAGATTCAATTTCCTGCTTGATTAAGCAGAAAGTAAGTTGAAATTATGTTATCTACAAACTATATTTTAAAAAGTGTAGTTAATTAATACATGTTATAATTTTTTTAAAATTTACCTGCTTGATTAAGCAAAAACTTGGGTTAAAACTAGTAGGAGGTATTTATATCTCCATTAGAAAAGCAATACAGTGAATATCCAAAGAAAACTACTAATATATAATTTTATTTTCAAACAAATTTAAAATTAACTTTTAATTTCGGACAAATTTAAAGAAAGAATTCAAATCAACTATAAACTCTTATATAATAAATTCTGATTTGGTGGATCTTTTCATATCCCAAGCACCGATAGTCATCAATAGATCATGCTTCCTGGAAGGGAAAGCATTGTTTTAGTTGGGAAGAAACTAAGAAAAGGGTTCTTAGTGGCCATCCATACCAAAAAAAAAAAAAAATTATTGAAAGATGAATATTCCTCGACACCTTATTCCACTTTATTCTTAAGCAAATCTCGGCTTTATCATGAGTAAATGAATAATTCACCTTGCCACCATAAGTATAATTAAATGAATTATTAGGGATCCGGAATCCTTAAAGAAGTGATTAACGCTTACTTTCTGTAACCAGAAGATTAATACCTGGTAGGACATATTTGGCTAAGTATAAATGGGAGGTATGGAGAGTAAAAAGCTTAATCATTCAAGGATTATTGTTTTTCTCGTTGAAAAAGAGGAAAACTTTCTTGGAATGGTGAAGTCCTAAACCTCTGCAACTTTATCAGCCCCATTTCAAGATACAGCAGCAGCCTCACATGAGGTCCATTAATGGCTTCCAACATACCAGCAAGAAATAGCTGGGCATACTAGCCTGATAGTGCTGCCATTATTATGATTAAAGCTATGCTATTTCTCCTATCACGTCCCTGTAGAGCCCTACAAGCCTAGACTGATAGGTCTGCCTACTTTTCAAGTGCGGCCTCTTTAATGTATTGATAGATAAAAAATACTGTTTCAAAATATATTAATATCTTATTCTTGATGGGAAAAAAACAGCAACACCATGAAAACAAAAACAGGATAGAACAGATGGGTTATGTATGAGATCTTGTGGTACCATTCTAGATCCTTGACATAAAAGGTAGAGCCCAGAAAACCTTTGATTTTACGATGATGTTTTAGTCCTGGTCGCAGTTCACAGTCACAAGGGTTTCTGCTTAGCTATCCCTTGATGTTTTCAATAACAATCTCTCTTTTTTTGTTGAAAAGGGTTGCCAAATAATAATCAGTGGAATCTCAGAGCCCAAGCTTCACTTTTCTATATGATCACAGATTAGCAAAAGGCAAAAAGGCTTCAGATATGACAAAGAGACAAAAAGATATCTTTTAATTAGACAAATTACACACCGTTCCATTTCCTAACATTCCTAAAGCCCTCTCCCTAATTTCCTTCCAAGTTCAGGTTCTGTTAGAGAATGCCCAAAAAATCCCAATGAACAATGATTTAGTTCATCAGCTCCAGGGATGCCCTCCCTTCAAAGTCCAAGCAAAATATAGTAAACCAGTGTGATTGGTAAAGCAATTAGCATCCCAAATATAACTCTGCAGCAAAGGGAAAATCAAGGTATAAAAATAACATTAGAGGTCAAAGTCATAGTCATAGATGTGTGGAAATCAAAGTGCAACAAATGGTTTAGAAGCTAGCCGCTAAAATACGTGCATTAAGAGCTAAAGATTATACCAAAGAAAAAGTCGAACATATATGCAGCGATTACAGGGAGCAATTGGTATATCCCCCCAGTGATCCCAGGAATATGAATTATGAACAGGCAAAAAAAATCTCTTACCAGATTTTATTTCAAAACAAATGCAGTTCAGACAATTATATTAGAGTTTAAACAGAATTAGAGTTTCGAACCCAGTGCTCAGTATATCAGGATGAACATTATATTCCTTGGCAAAGACAAAGGGCACGATCCCTTGTGGAAGAGCTGCCTGAAAATTCAAACACGGTATTCTGTCAACGGATATTCAGACAAAAAAAACTGTCCACATGGGAAAGTATTTATCCACTTTATCCACAGTTCAGGGTTTTACCTGCACTATGGCAATGCGCAGTAGAACTCCTCTTAGTCCGACAGCAAATGAAGCAGCAGCCATGATTGCAGGACCCGTGAGGAATCTAACACCCATGGAAAAGACAGCGACTGAATTTCCACAAGCAATAATCCTAGGCTGCAATGCCATGAACAAACCTACAATCCAACATAATGGTTTTAAACAGTCAACAATTACCAAGACATACCAAGCAAACAAGTCAAGAAATCGTTTTGATATAATCAGACCATTAACTTACCAAGACTAAACATTGCCATTCCAAGACCAGCATCAGATAAAATAGATATAGAATGAGCGACTATTTGAGGCATCTCTAAGTTCCACCTGTGTCATATTGTAAATGTTTTCAGGAAATGCAACAAGATAAAAAATGTTGGATTGAAGAGTTTAGCACCATACTTGAACGAAACAAGAGACCATGTGAGGCCAATTAGACTGGAATAAGTATTGGGATTCCTGATAAGTTTTCTCCACACCATAATGAGAATAAGTCTTGTCACAACGCTAGTAGGAGGCATGGCAGTTGGCTTCGGTTCATCACTAGCAGCCCCCTTTGGATGGAGCTCAGCTGTGGAACTTGAAGCAAGTTTAGAAAGCACTGGACCGTCACGGTCTACCCCATTGGGTCCAGGTCTGTTTCCAAAGCTGAAATCATCTCGACCAAATTCTTCATATTCTAAACATCACAACTGAAACACATCAGCGGCTGAGAAAATGACATTAACTGAGGACTCTGTTTTCTATAAAGCAAGAAAACAATGTCACTGCTCTTAACATGAAAATAATAATGCGGTTGCACAATACTAGGAAAGTCGCATAACTAGAGATGTTACTATGTCATACTAGTGATTAAATTATGGAAATAAAAATAGAAAATAAAGACGGCATACTGGTGATTGAATTATGGAAATAAAAATAGAAAATAAAGAAGGAATCTTGTTGATGAAGGCATCAAAGTTATGCCCATGCCAAAACAAAGGCAAAATGAAAAGCTACAAAATAAGTAACAAACAAAAAACCAAATCCCACTTGACATGACAGAAAAATAAGGTTTCTCTAATAAGAAAACCGCTAACTCTCAAGTATCACAAAGACAGATACAGTTTCTCCCAATATACACAAGGTTCCAAGAAAATAACCACAACTTCGTGTCAAATAACTTGTAATCACAATTAAGCCATGCAAGAAACCAACCAAATCCAAAAACAAATTCTATCAAGGTTAGTGTTTATACCTTTTTGGTTAGCTACCCCACCATGGTCATTGCCATAATCCCCTCCCCTAAAGACATGTAGGCCACCTTCTGATACTGGCGAGGCACTTGAACTCCAAACAAACATATGCAAATCCTTGCCATTCTCAGTCCCATTTGCCTTCTTTTTACCCCCTGGAGAAAAGATCCCAGCATTAGGTGGAGTAGGATAAGCGCTTCCATTTGCTCTTGGAACGTTACCGAACACCCCAAGCCCTCCACTTTCTTCATCAAATTGCAGGTTACTGAAGTTCGAGTGTCTTGGACTGGCATTGCTTGCATTCTTGCCATTAACTATAGAGTAAAAATCGGTATGGTTAAAACTGGAGGCTCTTGGGGTTGGATTCCTTGAAGATTGAAGGGAGTATATCTCTGCATTGGTTAAATTAGACGGTCTAGGAGTCATTGAAAGGCCTGAGTTTAGACCATGAGACATCCGAGAAAAGACGTCTGATCTTGAACTAGTAGATTTCCTAACAGTAACATGTAACTTCCCATCTTCTCCAACTTCAGCATCAGTTTGCAATGGCTCTCTACCATCTAAAGAAAGAATATCAGAGTCAACTCTGAATGATATTATAGAGCCTGCTGTATCAGGAAACTGTTCACCAATCAAGATTCTAGCTCCTCTATACTCAAACAAGAACAGCATCAATGTGTACCATATTATGCATTGAAGAACAACTATTTGGACCATAAGACTCCCAGAGGCTTCTCCATACATACCCTTCAATAAAGGGATGCCCATAACAAGAGTGTTTGGAAGAGTAGAGAGTGAAAACAAAGTAATGGACCATTCAAGGGAGCCTCTGGAGAAAACTCTGGACCAAATAGCTAAAACCACCAAAACTACAATTTTTTGAAGAGTATCTGCTGCAATGAACCTGAAGTTCATAGCATAGGGATTGTTGGTGGAAATGAAGTGAAAAGAAAGCAAAGGTACAGCAAATAGAGCCACGAATCTGTTGATCCCTGAACATTGATCTGGGCTAAAGATTTTCCACCATTTAACTGAACCATAAGCCAAGATCATGGCAACGTAAAGTGGCACCACAGCTGTGAGGACATGGTAGAGGTCTGTGAGACTGATCATTTGATGCCTTTTCAAGTTCAGATTTTTTAGAGAGGTTTTTGGGGTTTTAAGAAGTTCCCAGATGATAAAATTGAGAGAACAGTAAAACCCAGTGAGGTTTTGCAGATTATGCAAGAAGTATTGGGTGTACCCTTAATAAATTGCTCACCCTCCCTCGAATTTTCCCAGCTGCCAGAGTAGTTATAGACAAAAGAATCGGTGGTCTTTCTCGAGAGGGAGGGTCTCTATATATCTATGGTCCTGTATCCTTAGAGAAAAAGGAGAAGAGAAGAGAAGAGCATAGATGTGTGTGCGGACTTAGAGAGGAAAAGGACTCGTACACAGCATCTTACAGAGAAAAAAAAAAAAGGATGGAAAAAGGAATGGTAAAACACAGGGCTTGACAGCATCTCTAAAAAGGCCAAATTGTAAATAAGGATTTCTAGAGAGAGAGAAAACATAAATATGGTTTTCTTAATATGTGAATTTAATATTAGTAAAAATATATAAAAATAATAATAATAAATAAGGATTATAGAGGGGGGAAAACATAAATATGGTTTTCTTAATATGTGAATTTTAATATTAATAAAAATATAAAAACGTATTTATATTTTAATATATTTAATATTAATATTGCAGTTTATTGATTATAACTAAGTAATATAACTTCAATAAAAACTTTATTAACTTAAAAATATACGATTACCATAATTTGAGGTGGGCTCCACAGGTGCTCTCGATGACAAAATAACTTGAAGTTATGATCTGAGTAAGAAATCTCTAATCACAACCAATCATAGAGATAAACGGGGCCTAAATGCGGCAGAGAAACCAAATTAAGCACGTGGTGATAATTTGGGAGTGGACATGCATGTTTTCTAAGTTGAGGGACTAATCTGGAAGTTAATGTAAATGGTGTACTGCTACTACCTACAGCAATGAAATGATGGATTTTCAGAGATGACAGTCAAATTACAATTGGAGTACAGCAAGGGGAAAAAAATTCAAAGTTTTGACCAGGGTTGTAATTGCATTAAAAGAAGAAGAAAGAAGAAACATGTAGCGTTGTTGAAAACAAAAAAAAAAACCATTACAAGTCAAACAAACACTTTACCTGCCTGGTAGAAACGTTCTCTCACATAAATTTTTACTATTATTATTTTAAATTATATTAAAAATTTGTATTTTTATATTATTTTCATGTGCCAATATGAAAAATAATTTATTTTATAAAAAATATCATTTTAATAAATTTCTGAATAAAAATTACTTCTAAAAACAAATTAAATCATTCTCAAAAATAACAAATCACATAATATAGACATTGATTAGGAGGAGTTGTTGGAATCTTTGCTTTAGAGAACTAAAAAAGTCAACCTGTGTGCCCTAATTCATGCTCAATTGTAAATGATCTCCCATTGTTCTGCTTGGTGACTACTGTTTTTTTCTTTTTTTCTTTTAATTACTGTTGTTACTATGAGGATGATGACTTCATGATGTTGGCAAAGAAGAAAACCTTGCCGTGCTTTATTATAAGAAAAATATATATATATATATATATATATATATATATATATATATTTTCATACCTCTTGTTAGCTAGAAAATTAAACGGGATGTGCTTCTTTCATGAATTTAGACAATTAAACAATGGTAATTGAGAAATTATCATACAATAATAGACCGTGAAATGAAGCTAGAGATACTGGAGTTTTGTAGTCAACGCTATTTTCATTAAAGTCAAAATTGAATGCGTGAAAACAGGTAGAACGTTATGCTTACAGGAGATGAAAGATGCGGGAAAACCTCAAAATCATTTAATCATTACCATAACACTAGCTAATTAATATAAAAATATTAATAGAGTTTTTTACCAATATTTATTAATGGATATTGCATTCGGTACTTTACAACTGTCATTATTGACATCGTAATTTTGTCAATAAATTATATTTAAATTCGGTATTTTAAGTTAAAAATTTTGGTATTTTTAAATTATTTTCATCTACTAATATCATAAATAATTTTAAAAAATAAAAAATATTATTTTAATATATTTATGAATGAAAGAAACTTTCAAAAACAACTTGAATCGCGCTTTAGACAAATATTAAAAATGATAAGAGTATCTTTATTTTTTTCAAAAGTTATTTATTGAATTCCCTCTACTGTTTTTTTTTTTTTTTTTTCTCGTGCTTGTTTCTCTTCTATTTTATAAATATTTGCAGTTACAATTCAAGCATTTTAGAATCCATCACCTTGTTTAAAATATCATTTACATTGTCTTTTTCATCGAACATAATAGATGTAGGCGTGGCAGTCATAATTCTTGACAAATAAAAACACCCCAGATGTTTTTTATACACGTTTTTTTTTATTAAATCGGTAAATAAAAACCATCAAAACAAAATTAATTCGAAACCGGGACATTCCTTGTATAATTTAATAATGGTAAGTCCCAGTTTAATACATAAATTTGAAATCACTCTGGATAGCCTGGTTTTAATTATTATAAAATAAACAGTGAATGTGATATAAAAAGTCATGGATAAATTAATTACAGCTAATCCATTTAGTTTCGAAAAGTCTTCTATAGACATGGATAGCATTGATCCTTGCGATGCTCCGGCTATGGTTGAAATTATTTTTTAAAGTGATTTTAATTTAAAATATTATTTTTTATTTTTAAAATATTATTATTGAAATCACCACATAAAAATAAATTAAAAATATCAATAAAAATTAATTTAAATTAAAACAAAAACATAATAGCATGTAGATGGTCCGACATCTAAGACTTTAATTGAGGTGCGTGTATTGTACCTTGTTCTGACCAAAGAGCCCATGCATTTTTATGTTTTTTTCCAGAACATGCTCGATTTCTTTCACTTGCTAGATATTAAAGAAGATAAAAGCTGCGGGCCTCATTTTTCCACTCTTTCTTGTTTTCGATTTATATACGTGTTCACTTCAAACTGGTTTTAAACTGAATGGTTTTTAAATTGAATTTTTATTTTTTGACAATATTATATTAGAATAATTAAAAAAAAATATTAATTCAATGTTCAAAATCGTTTCAAGTCAAACAGTTATTTTTATTGTTAATATTAACAAATCAAAACAATTTAAAAACATAAAAAATTGTTTTGAACTCCAGTTGAAACGTTGTCGTAGACACCCTCCCTCAGTTATGGTTCCGTGGAGAGAACCATATAATACGAACAGAATCCATATTCAAAGCCGGGCATATAAGAGTGGTAACTCAGCGAACAGAATCCATTCTTTGAAGCATTTCTGAATAAGAATGTAGAAAAGCAAATTTGGAGGACGGTGCAGTGGATTTGGATTCACTCAGGGCACACAAATACAGGCGACGTTCCACGTCGACAAATGAGACAAGAGGTCCTAAAGTCCCACTGAATAATATACGAGAACCCACCTCAACTCAAGATGCTGCCACATGCAATAATATTTCTCCCCAAAAAACTATATAATAGCCCATTAAATCAAGTCAAAGCGGTCCAGACTCCAAGCTTTCATTTTCGTGATAAGTAGATCAGCCGGAAAATGTCGTCGCCATTAGCCTCCTGAATCGCGAATCACCGGAAAATCTCCTTTCAGAAGATTCCATCAACCTTTTGCTGATCCCCCATTGCTTTTTTTTCTTTTTTTCTGGGTTCGAGAGAGCGATGGTCATCTAGAACCACTAGTGATTTTGCTGCTGGTTTGGGTTGAAACTTGGAACAGAATTAGGTTCTTTCCATGCAAGCCCCATGATAAATTTTTTTGATTTGTTTGACCACAGGTAAAATATTCAAATTTCTTCAGTGCAAAATGCCAAAATCAAATGATAGATCACTTTAGCCCTGTTTCTAAAAAACACAAACAAGGGTTGCTTTGTGAGTATCGACTGGTGTTCCAAAAATGGTGTTGATAAATTTATCAAAATATTATTTTTATTTTTGACTTAAAATTAATATATTTTTTAATATTTTTAGATTATTTTTATATATTAATATTAAAATAATTTTTTTATATATTTATAAATATATATTTTTTTAAAAACAACTTCAAATACACTAAATACTTATGAAATAGTAACTATAGTTGCCAATAATCAGCAATCGTCTTTGGATTATTCATCATTGCCCTATTTGCAATGCCAGTAATAGGCTGCAAGATTGATGTGCTTTTACATGCTTTATTTTGTGTTATCTTTGACCATTTCAAGGGTTTTTTTTGGCGATAGGGGGACAGCTCTTGGAATTTTGCGGGGACAGATAAGCCTTGGGAGAGAGATCGGAAAATGCCAAATGTTCTTGAAAAACATTCATTAAAGTTTAGCAACAAAGTTATTAATTTCGGGTCAATTCATGATTCGATTGTCAAATCATGAATTGGGTCGATTCATACAAGTGAAAATAAAGTTTAATCGAGTATATTAGTTCATAAGTTAATTTGCTTATTGATTAACTGAATCCATTTTACTTTATTTTATTTTTTAGAAAAAGAAACCTTGGCTTGTATTCAATATTTCTTTCAAAAAATTGTGTTACACTCTCACATGTATTTTTTAGTAGATATTTAATCGTGCTTTGCTGCAAATCATATATATTTTACAAAATAAATAAATCGTATATATGGTTTCTTTTAAAAATATTTTGTATTGCTAAAAAGGTTTTCAGTAAAAATAAAAAAGTTTATAGTATACATTTAATCAGACAAATTAGTAACTGCATGTTCTAGTAAATTAAAACAATAATAATAGTTGCTTTACTTACTTTATCAAACCCTTCTGTTTTCAAAAAATGGTGTTAAACTGTTTTTTTTAACTCCCTAAATAAATTGTTTTATCAATTGGATTTTTGAACATCTAGGGAAATCGGAATCAAGCCAGTACAAATAAGTGAATAACCACTCTGATATATTTTAATAAATCTAATATTAAAATAAAAATAAATTATTTTAATATATTTTCTTTTAAAAATATTGATTCCGATGACAATAACACAAATGTTTGATATCGCGTGAGCTTGAACTATCAATAAAAGCGCGTGAGGTTAGAGGTCCTCTCAAGATGTTAATCACTCTGAACCGACTAGAATAAGAGACCAGTTCTTACTCCCCGTCGCTTTCATCCAGTCGCAGGCGGCGCAGCTGTCAAGAAAATACAGCAAATCTAAAGAAGCAAAAGCTTCGTAGCAGCAATGATCACTTCCCGCAAGTAACCAGAGGATGATACTCCCTTCTTTACCGGTTACTTTCACAATAAAACGACAACATGGTAGCGGGTGGAAAAACCTAGGTTTTCTGCCTCTTGTCTTATTTTATGCCCTAGCAAGGAAACAGGAAGACGACACGCATTGACAGTGAAGAAAAAGAGAGCTAAAAGCAGAAAACTCGAGTCAGAGAGAGAGAGGCTTTCCGGTGCTTTTAAAGGTCTTTCAATGGATGGGATTTCGTCCATGGCGTTAGGCAGATCTTTAATCTGTCAATTCTGTCTGTTAAATTCTTGAAAATGACAAATTTCGTGATTCTTTCTCACAGTGTTCACATGGAACGGTAGTTTTGTTGAATTTGCTTTTAAATTTGTTTTTATTTACAAATATATTAAAATAATATATATTTTTTAATATTAACACTTAAAAATGATAAAAATATTAAAAATAAAAAACATATATTTTTTAAAATAATGATGAAACACAGTAACACCTAAGTCTCGGTGAGTAGTTGTTTGATAGTGTGTTCGGAAAGTATTTTTAAAAAAATTTGATGTTTTAATATTATTTTCACGTGTTGATATCAAAAATAATTTTGATATATTTTTAAATAAAAAACAAACTCAACTACACTACCAAAACATGCAATAGTCTGGCCCCTCGTTTTCTTCTTCGTGGGTGACACGTGTTTGCTGAGCAAAATGAGATCACATTTTATTTCTCAAATGATATCTTATATTTCTAGTTAAAATTCAGAGCCTCTTGATCATGACATGGAGCATTGGTATATTTTTCAGATGGTTATAAAATTCGATTTGAGCATTTTAATAAATCTAGTTGTGATTTAATTATTCTAATCAAAATCTAATTTATGCATGATAGACGAGTTAAAATTAATTAATGTTATAAATCAATCATTTTTAAAATAAAATATACTGGCAACCAATAATGCATATTCTAAATCCTAAACTAATTTGGATTCTTAATTATATATTGGGTAGTTGAAGCGTGAAAATGATTCTTTATTAAAATAATTTTTATTTAAATGAAACATGACATTAAAGTGACGTCGTCTGTAAGAGGATTAGCAGACGGCACCATTCTGAATCCTTGTTGCCGGGATTTGTGGCTCTCCCACATCTCCGACAACCCGCTGCATTAACTCCAATTGGAGCACAATTTTCCACCTCCGCGCACTGAAGGGAGGTGAACAACCTGGCCGAGGTTTCCCACCATTTCCCACCATACCTGAGCAGTCACTTTCCACCCTAGGGTTGTAGGTTCTTTGCTTTCTCTCTCTAGGGCTGCAATGAAGATGCTGCCTGATGAGAATTTGTGCACAATTTTCCACCTCCACGCACTAAACGGCTTTGGTCTTGCCGTTTCATAATTCCTTAGCAGTCACTTTCTGCCCTAGCTAGGGTTTTAGGCTCTTCTTTTCCCCTCCTCGTGCTGCAAGGAAGATTTTGCCGGACGAGCAGAACAAGTGCCCTCCCTCCCTCCCTCCCTCCCTCCCTCACGATGGTGGAGGCAGTGCCACCTGTCGAGTTAGACTCAGCAAGGCTATGAAATTATTGCAGCAATAACTTTTGTTTTATTCACCATTAACACATTAAAATTAAAATATTGTTGTCCCGGCATCTCCGACTGAGATTCACCTGAAAACGAGTTCGAGCATCCGTGGAAGTTTTTTTTTTTTTTTTTTTTTTTTTTTTTTTTTTCGTAACAGTTTAAAGAATAAAAGATAATACGGTGTTCAAAGGGTAGTGTCGTGAGTATTTATTTGTCATGATAACTTATTTTTTATTTGAAAAAAATAATTTGAATATATTTTTAATTAAAAAATACTCTACATCTTGAAAACAAACATACGCTAATACGTCAACTCGAATATCTTTCTTCAAATCAAGTTAATTATTATTATTAATAAAAAAATATCATTTTTATGTATATTCTTTTAGTGCTTACTTGAACAAATTTATATATTTTTTAATCAAGTCTTCTAAATTATTAAGAATTCAACCAAGTCTATGCAATTTTGCTCATTTTCTAGGTTTTCCATGTCTAACAACCACGGTGTAAGGAGCATGGAATAAATTGCAGCAGCTCCAAAGATTTCTTTAAAGGCCCAATAAGCTTAGAATTCTAATGAAGCTTGGACTAATGTTCTTAAGAGCCCAAAATACCTGGACTTCTCAAATCGGAGCCCACGCCGGGTGTTATGCTAAAGAACGGGCTCGGTGACGTTGCCCAGAAAACAGTCGCCTGGAGAACACTTGGCACTGCAGATCCACCGTTAACATCACCTGTCCGGTACCTAATCCACGACTGTTCGAAATATGTGACCGGCAAAATTGCATCGTCGATGCTGAGGCAACCCTAACGGGAGCCCCTCTGTTCTCTTCTCTTTGAAACTTGATCTGCCCCATTTAAAAATGTCAGTTGAGAATCTTTTCAATGCATTTGCTCAAGCGCTTCCATGGGATTCTTTTCCCTGAAGAAGAAGTTTCGTGTGATTCTTTCATGTTTTCCTTCGCAGGTTGTTGTCGGGAGAAATAAGGTTCATGGTGGATTTTTGGATGACTACGTGTTCTGCTAGATTATAACTAGCCGATAAAAATAATTATCCAACGAATAAAATTATTCATGGTTTTCTTATTTATATAAGTTTTTTTTTTAATTAGTTTGACAATAACACATATTTTCTCTTAATAGCATGGTTTATCGGATAAAAAATTAATAACAATCAAGAAAGAATATTCTTAAAACTCGAATGATTTGAAGCAGAAATTTAAAAAAATGTGTTTTTAGTAAAAAAAATCATTTTTTCGTGTATATTTTTTTTGTTTTGACAAAAAATATGGAACTTATTATGATATGAACGTAAGTTTTAATAAAAACTTGTCATTTTTATGAACCTAAATGAAAAACAAAAAATAGAAATTAAAATAAAGAGTCTTAAAAATTACATAAATAATAAAAAATAGATATTTTATTCTTATTCAATAGTGATATGCATTTGTTTTTTTTTAAAAAAACTCTATATGTTATGTTAATATATAAAGTAAATGCTAATATCATCATATAAAATTAAAATTTTATTTAAAAAATGACTATTAATATTTTAAATACTATCTTAATAAACTTTTATTTTAAAATTAAAAGAAAAATGTTAATGGATGTTTATTCAAAGTTACTCTTTTCCTTTTCTTTTTTAAATGGGCAATAAACGGTGGATTATATTAAGAGTGTAATTTAGCACTTGTTGCTTACATGGCCTGATGGCCAGGCACACACATTGTTTTTATTTCAAAATTTGGCCCTAAAAGTTTTAATTCATAGTTTTTGACCGTTGTAAACCTAATTCCCAACTTTTTTGCACTTGAAAACACTATATAATATCCTATTAATTGTAATAAATTCATCTCACACTTAAAATATACCCTCTACTCATTTAAAAATATAATCAAAATCAATCTTAAATCTTAATTCAAGCATGTTCAGTTCAGATTTTTATTTTGATTCTTTTAATTAAACTCTCATTTCTAAGATAAATTTATAGATTTTAAGATGGGTTTTTTTAAAACTATGTATTTGATATTTTTCAAGTTAAAAAGATAAAACCTTAACAATTGCAATTTATTTAGTTATTAGATAATGAGAAAAAATACTTTTATTATATAATCTAATATCCAAAAAAAACTTAGGTGTTTGTATTAAATGATGATCAAGTACTGCTAAAAAATAATCACTCAGTCGATTCCACAAAGAAAATTATTCTTATTTTAATTTAGATATTTCAAAATATATGTCTTTTATTTTTTAAAAGGTGTGGAACCGAATACTAAATTTTACTACTTTATTTTAAAAAAATAAAATTTAATAAATATATATGAATTAATATAATATTATTTTTTGGAATACAATCTAAAGCGCGGATGCAAATTGACCCCTCGGGCCTCACTCTGATCTTATCTCTCGCGCTCTCTGCACTAATCAATCTCTCTTCCTTTCCTCGATCCCTTCTCGATCAAAACCACTCAAACCTGACAAATTTCAGCTAAATATTTCATTATCATTACTAATTTGAAATAAAATTTATTTTTTGATCATTTTTTAGCATATTTGATTGATCTCATGACAACCACAAAGGCTCTCTCCAAGTTTTCTCGGCGTTGCGATTTCTTACATCATCGTAATCTTGTCCCAGTGAAACCCATTTCATATAGAGCAACAACAAATGATACGGCACCTTCAAACACTTTTTTTAAAAGGTGTAAAGTAAGGACCTTTATTTACTTTTTGTTTGTTAGTCAAGCTGTTTGTTGTTCATAGGTTCTGTTGTTTATGATATGATGTGGGTGGCAAGTTTTTTTTGTTTTGTTTCCTTGATTTTATTGCTTTTTTTTGGCTATATGTGTGTATAGTTTGATCCCATAATTTCTTGTGAATATTGATTTTTATTTGTTTAATTTATTTAGCTATTTGGGATTGTTGTGGAGTGTTTTTTGTTTGTTTAGAAAGTGTTGCTGAAATGGTTTAAAGTTTGGTTTTTTTGGTTATTTAATGACAAGCTTACATGTGCAAGACTTGCTTAATCAAATGATTAGAGTTGATGAGTTTTTCTTCTCTCTAATTCTTGTAGTGATACAAGAGAAGCAGTCCCTTGGAGTGGACAAATAAGAAGAATGTATCAAAGGGGTTTCTTGAATCATTCACGTACAATATGGGGTTGTAGTTCTATGGAAATTGATAATGTTCATGATGCTTTGCGGATGTCAAGTCGTCATTTTAGCACCTATTACAATGAAAAATTCAGAAGGGAATCGACTAATAAGGTGGATCAACTATCTTTTGAACTTTCCTCTGTGCTATAGATGTTAGCTCAAAAGTGTAATTTCATAAAAGGGAGGAATGGAGTTATAGGATCAGTATCATCACCTACTATATGAAGATTCCTTAATTTTGTCTTAACTTCATGAAAATTAAACTTAAGCAGCTGTAGTATAAGTTTTTATTTACTCGATATGATTTACTTTTCTATTTCCATATTCTGGATGCATTTAAACTTTGAACTTGGTTGTTACCTACTCCAAATGGCCTTTTGTTGCCTATATTCTGCAGCTTTTTAGCAGCATTCCAGAATATGTGAAGATAGTGGAAGTTGGTCCAAGGGACGGATTGCAAAATGAGAAGGATATTGTACCAACTGCTGTTAAGGTTGAGCTGATCAAGATGCTAGCTTCTTCAGGGTTGCCTGTTGTCGAGGCCACGAGTTTTGTTTCCCCAAAATGGGTGCCGCAGGTGTGTTATATTGGTTGCAATGAGAGATAAATAAAAACTCTTCTTAATTCACATGTGTATTATCGTTACTCTTATCTTCTTTGTATCACTATACATTCACATTTTCATTTTCATATTTTACAGAAAAAATGTTCTAGCCTTTTCTTGGATTTTAGTAATTTTTAAATATATGGCAAATTCTGCCTTTGATCAATTCTGATGGTTTGTCCTAATGTCTATTTGTCTGTGCACTCACACAGGTTCCTTCAGAAACAAAGTCTATTATTATGTTCTTAAACTTTTTTATGGTTGGTATACAGCTAGCAGATGCAAAGGATGTAATGGAAGCAATCAAAGATTGTAGAGGTGCTCGATTTCCAGTCTTGACTCCTAATCTTAAAGTGAGCTGTCATAAGTACAAGCCCATGCTCCATAAACTTCTTATAATTTGTGTGGTGAGAGGTGCTGATATTTATGTAGCACTTTTTTCCAGGGCTTTGAAGCGGCTATTGCAGCTGGAGCCAAGGAAGTGGCTGTCTTTGCTTCTGCTTCGGAGGGTTTCTCAAAATCAAACATCAATTGCAGCATTGAAGATAGTCTTGTTCGTTATCATGAAGTTGCCCTCTACGCCAGCAAGCTATCAATTCCTGTTCGTGGGTATGTTTTCGAACTTACACTAAATACACAGTTAGCTCTTTTCTTATCACATCAAGCTTGTATTGCTGCATTTTGGTCAATCTAGAACAAATTTACTGTGTACTGGTGGTTCATCTGAGTTTAATAGTCTTTAACCCCCCATATTCTCTGATATCCTATTCTGGATATGCTTGAAGAAGGTATTCATTCTTGTTGAGAATGTATTCATGAGTAACACATTAACATAATGGGATATTTGGCATTGTAAAGGATGCATAGTGTCGGATCTTCTTACTGACAGGAAGGTGATTTTGGTTTGTCGTATCTTTTGGTTTGCTTTGACAGAAATGGCACTTTGTGAGATGACAGACTCATAGGCACTGTTCATTTTGTCATAAATGATTCAAGATATTATCTCATTCTGTGTGACCAAATGACAAGTTGTAGGCTCTTGAAGTGCCAACTATAGAAGAGAGTTGTGACTTTTTTCCTGTCTTTTGACAGTCCTTCAAAGGAAAAATGGAGATCTTTTTCTCTGAAGATGAATAGAATGTTCTTCACCTCTGGCTTGAAAGCCAGAATGGTCGTGCAATAATGACAGCTGGCTGAAGAGAACCTTTGGAGGAAAAATTAGGAATTGCATTCCCTTTTAATTTAGAAGATAATGTGACCTAATCTTCTATGCCTACAGTTGTGTGAAAAATGACAGCATATCACCTAAATAGTAGTTGAAGATGATCTCTATAGAAACTATTTAATAATACTTTGAAAGCTCTTTCAGCGGCACACTATTTATATGATATGTCCATAAAGATTGTTAACATTGACATCTGACTGAACTCAAAAAAATTGGATAGCCCAGTTCCTGTCCTTTACTGATATGTTATTGTTCTCCTTTTCCCTCTTTCCCCCCTCTAAATCATGAATTAGATGTTCATAGTTCTATCTTATCCAGGAAATCTTGTATCCAAAGGATATCATGTTTGATATTCAAACTCAATTTATTACCTCAAGTATTTGATACATATCCTCCATAGTAGAGGGTAGGCCAGTACCCAAGGTTTGTGCATTTTACCATCTGTATTAGGAGAACAATGTTTCTTGCAATCTCCCCTCTGTGTTTTGAACCAGAATGTCTGATTTGCAATAGAGCTGACATAGTGCCATGCATTAAGCCTTCCCTCATTTGGTTTCCTTAATTCGAAGTCCCAAAGATTTTGTGCCACTTCATTCTTAACATGCAGCATAAAATAATTTGGTAGTTTGACAAAATAATTACTTTTTAATCTTGGCAGCTATATTTCATGTGTTGTGGGGTGTCCTGTAGAAGGCGTCGTTTCTCCATCTAACGTTGCATATGTGGCCAAAAAGCTTTGTGACATGGGATGCTATGAAATTTCTATTGGTGATACAATTGGAGTTGGCACTCCTGGTAATGTCAAGTTGCCTTCTGCTCATAGTTAAGATGACCAATTCACTTGTATAATTGGCTTAACAAGTATCTGCAGCGTGACAATTTGTTGAAACCAGGTTCTGTACCTATATGAATGTCTTATTTATCAGAAGCCACTTGTTTCTTCTATGTTTTTCATTATAACTATGCTTATAGTCTCATTGAGGATTTGCTTTGACGTTTCTTTTACCATCTTCTGGGTAAAATGAGGTAGGTGTTCAGTTGTTTTCCCTTTCCATGTCTTAGGCACTGTCATCCCAATGCTTGAAGCTGTTATTGATGCTGTTCCTATTGAAAAGCTTGCTGTCCACTTTCACGATACTTATGGGCAAGCTCTTTCAAATATTCTAGCATCACTTCAAGTAACTTCTCTTCTTTCACCTTTGTCAATGTTGAAAGCAAAGTGTTGTCCATGTTTTATTCAATTGTTATGCTATTAACTCAATAATTTACAGGAAGACAAAGCTTCATAGCTTTGGGTATAGCGTCCAATCTGTTTCCTCGATGATATGAGGGATAATGAATCATCCTGTTTCTTTTTATATTTAGATGGTTGTGAGTCCAACAAACTGTAGACTGGTGTATTGAACCAAAACTTTACACAACTATTTAAATGTTTACAAAGTGCATGTTCTTTTGCCAGATGGGGATAAGCACAGTTGATTCATCAGTTTCTGGTCTGGGGGGTTGCCCATATGCTAAAGGCGCTTCGGGGAATGTTGCGACTGAAGATGTTGTTTACATGCTCAATGGTCTTGGGGTCAAGACCGATGTGGATCTGCAGAAAATCATGTTGGCTGGGAATTTCATCCGCAAGCATTTGGGAAACTCATCTGGTTCAAAAACAGCAATTGCCTTGAGCAAAATCACATTTCACACCTCCAAACTTTAAGGTACTGGAGCTTTCATTCCTTTTCATGAAACTACTTGCGTGCAACCTCTCTTGCTTCCTCAACATGCAAATGCACAACATTTTACATAGACAGCCATTGCTTGCAGTTGATCCAAATATTGTACTTAAATTAATTTTTGTAGATAAAGTATTATCATCCTGTTAAATGCTCCACCTTTAAGCCTGTAAGCTTTTGTGATATTAATAGCAGTGTTGCCATTATACAACTCCATGCCAGCAGAGTGCATGTGTTGGGATTAGATAGATCAATTGTCGCACGCAGATTGTAACTTTCAGCATTGTGATCTAAATGGTAGAAAAGGCATTTTAAGCATCTACTTTTTCTATCATGTGGCTTGTATGAGATTAATTTCATTAAAAGAAAATGGACCATTCTGGCTGTGTGACAACAATAGACAAAGTGATTATGAATATCAATGACTTTTCATTTACTGTAAAAGAAACTTGATTTTATACAGTACATGACATTGGTGAATTCAAATGAAAATGGAGGGCTAGGGAGGAACTTCCTTGTTAAATAATATTTCATCTAGCTGAGAAGAAACTAAGAGCAAGTTATAGTCTTAGTAAATGAGAACAAACATTTATGAGAAAATAAAGTCTTAGATTTTATTCTTTCCCATCGTAACAATGCTCCATTGTACTCAACTACACAGCTACATTATCACATGCTGGGTGTAAATGCAGGTTCTTTTTCTGAGAAAAAGGTAGCATTAGATGCAGGTAACTCAATTGATGGAATATACAGATAAAGAGAATGGAGGAAGGCTAGGCAATACTAGGGAACCCGAACTCATGGTACGTGAGGAAGCTAGGAGTTAATTGGTGAGAATGGAAGATTGGAAGTTCGGAGAGGTGTTTTGGTTTGGAAGATGAGAATTTGGAGAGAGATCTACTGTGTATTGTAAACTTGTCTTATTAGAGAAACGAGGTTATTTTATAGCGGGGAAGGAGTAGTGAGGAGTTTGAATAGCTTAATGACAAGTAGCAGGAGTTTTGCAAATAATATGACGACAAACGTTCATGGATTTAACGAGGAATTAGGATATATCATCATGGATGATATATAGTTGAGATTTTCACCTAAGCTGGGTTAGAAGGTGTGAGCCCTCTTAACAAATCTTGTCCAAGCTTGCCAAGCTAACTCTCTTAATATGTAGGCCAAATCTCAGGATCGTGCCATAAATCCTTCTTCAGCTAGTCCTATTATTGATTTGCTATCGAAACAAGTCAATTATCTAATATTGAAAGCATAAATAAATTTTCTTCAGCTAGTGTCTTAATATTGAATGCATAAATAAATTTTCCTGTATCTACATTAAGTTAGATATGTGCATGTTATTCACCTCAAATTGCTGCACACTTTAAAGTGTCGTCAGGTTAGCATGCGGACTAGATATAGTTGTGTAGGGGTCTTTAATCACATTTGTCTTGCAATATCATGAATAGTACATTAAACTCTTTCTAGCAATGAAATCCCTGATTCTTGGCTGTATTGTTGTCAGCATGTCTGTCTCGGTCTTATAAATGCTCTTATCTTAGCTGACAAGAACAACGCTACCCAGCTCTTTCAACACCCTCATCTCAGCCGACAGCAACATCACCAAGTAAGCTCTTTCAAGTTGGTGGACCAGCAAAATCTTTGTATTATTTTGAAGTTGGGTAGGGTAATATTCTTCAACTTCTCTCATCACATTGTTAAATTATTGTACTTTGATATATGCTTTCCTTCAAAAGAAAGCAAGACCTTGAATAACTGAAAAGGGACTAAATTATCATTGTAAAGCACCTCGAATTGAGGTTGAAAAAATAAGGACAACTTTCACATTCTAATTCCAGATCAAAGTGCATTTGATGCTGATGATATAATTTTCATTTGTCAAGTAACTCTTCATCGCAGTGAGGTTTGAAATGTAAAGTTTGCTATCATAATTTGCCAAATAGTTTGTGGATTTTTATATAGTTCGTAGCTGTGGATTTTCCTTGAAAAGTACACGTGAATGTGAGTCAAATAGTTTGCCAAATGATTGTGATTTCGTTGGTACTCGGTGGTTGGAGAATTGTGGTAATAAACCCGAGCATCATGGCTATGGACTTTTGCCAACTTGGATCCTTTAAAACCTCTTCAAATGTCTCCAAGGACCCTGTTGGTCAGGTTTTTTTTTCTTGAATGTTCAAACTTTGAGAAGGTACACAACTGTTGAATTCTCAGCAAGAAAATTACTCAGAAAATTACTTCTTCCCCCCCCCCCCCCCCCCCCCCCACTTTGAGAAGGTACACAACTGTTGAATTCGCAGCAAGAAAAGTACTCAGAAAATTACTTCTTTTACCCCCCCCCCCCCCCCCCCCCCCCCCCCACCCGTTACAGCTGGGGTCTAAATCAGGTTCCAGGGCTGTGATTCTTCAATACAAGTCTTTGGAGTTCGGGCTGAGAAATTATGGTCCTTGTGTTGATGTAATAAGTTTTGAATTGTACTGTTACCTGTTCACTTCTGGACCTTACCAGTGCGAGACCATGGCTGCCTCTGAGAACTTCATTGAGTGCTTCATGTTTACTAGCTTCTCTTTCCTTGAACTCTACCATAAGAACAAGCCATGTAGGGGACCTCCGATCTATTTCTATCTCAATTTATCGACGTCAGGTAGTGAGATAGGCTCCTAGCTCCTTGACAGTTCGTGCAGTAACAAGGTCTTTATCCTTGAGGTGTTGGCTCCATTGAGAAACAGTCTTGAATCAGAAGAGCATCGGTCAGAAATAAATATTCTCGTGAATGTACTTTTCTGGACTGGTTGTTCTATCCAAACTATGATATAAAAAAATAGTTTAGAGATGTGAAAATTGATTTGAAGATTTTATTAACCTTTGGAACAATTAAAGCACGCTAAGATGTTAATGATTGTTGCTTCTTTGTGATAATTTTCGTGGTTCCTGTTTTAAAAAATTATAAATTGTAGTTTTTTGTAATCAAGATTTTTTTAGAAAACACAAATAAACAATTAAATATATAATCGGGGTAAGGGATTATTTTCTTTCATGTTCTAAAGCTATACTATCATTTATTTTTTATGATCTCCTATAAGATTTTAATATTTCTTTTGAAATGGAATCAATCAATCAACTTCATATTCCAATTTTTTTTCCCATATGCCTATTTTTTTCCCTCGACCCCATGTTTGTAAATCTGCTCCTGCTTTTGGATGTATCTCCACTCCACAGTACTAGATAACAAAGTGATGTGTGTGTGTGTGTGTGTGTGTGTATAATGTAATCCAATGTATGATGTAAAGGATAGATCTCCCCGTCCATTAATGGTCATGGCATGCCAATGTCAACCAGCACCTCTCTTTTTTCACTTATTTATTTTGAAAAATGTTGATGCTTTTCATCTTCTAGGTCTCTTATAAGCTAACCTTTTCTTACTTTATTGAATTCTTTTACTTTTTAGCTCTCCCTACAATTTTATTTTCAATGTAATTGTGATTGGAATCCTGCAAGATGCACCCACTAAATCACTTTGTATTCAGATTAGTGCCTGGTAATTGGAATCCTTTCTAATCCCTTTTCCATCCACCCACCCAAAAAGGGGAAAGGGAAAACAGACGAGTACCTGGTACAATACTTGCAATGAAATTCATTTTTCTTTTATGCTCATGGATGGAATGATGTTGCTCCATCTAGACCAAATTCTTATATTAAAAATTGATTTCTTTTTTATCTTCATAGGAAATGTGTTAATTAAATTATGCTTTGTCCTCCATTAGGTGCTAGTATATTGATTTTGGAAATTAGGGTATATTGTTTTGTATTGGTACAAGTTAGATTCTACATTTGTTTTTGGATACTTTTTAAAATGTTTTTTCGCTCGAAAAAACATATCAAATTAACGTTTTTTTGTATGTTTTAATGAATTTATCGTGCTAGTATACAAGATAAAAATCTATTTTGATGTGTTTTAAAATAAAATAAAAAATTATTTAGAAAAACACCCTGAATCAACATACAAGAAGATCTTGCGATTATAAGAGATTTATCTCTAAAATCATCCCAAGAACCCCATTTCTGCACCATGTAGTGATCCAGCCAGGTGAGATTTTAGCATTATGAGACTGAAAACCAGATGAAATTACAGACTTGCACATAAAGTAATCGAAGGACGAGTAGAAATGTGCTTAGATTTTTTTTTTTTTTACGAGAGATGGGTGAGATTTCTGTAATACTCGTTGGGATATAATTAATTTATAAATATTCCTGTATGAAAAATATTATAAATTACATGTATATATTATATCAATATTAAGACACGAGCGGCAAGGTTAAGAAAATATAAATGCTACAAGTATGATATAATTAATATCGAGATATATGTATATTATTTATAGTTTTTTCATATATTTTGAAAATATTTAAATAACAAATTCCATGATATCGAAAAAGAGGGACATGATTTACATGTTTTTGTTAAAGAATAATATAAATTATATTTTGAAATCTTACCTAACAACTTAAGTTTTTGGATGAGATGATATTAGAATTTTGTTGAGCTAACGGTCACAAGCTCAAATTTCACTATCTTCATTCTATTTGATAAAAATCAAGTATAAAATAAAGTTAATTTGTGCAAGTTTCAAACCCAAAAATCTTTCACTTGAATGATATATTAAAGACAAATATAAATTATATTTTAAAATTTATTTAATATCTTAAATTTTTAAATAATATTAAATTTTTAAATGAGATATTCAGTTATAATTTTCACAGCAATCTTGATGGGATGGAGGTAGTCAAAGGTAATAAATAGAGAGCGTGTACGTTTGTAATCGGTAAGATCCTCATTATATAGTGGACATATGGCTGGCAAAGGGCGAATCAACACCAAAATTAAGGTGGGGTCTGCCACATAATTATTCAAGCAAAGAAATTGAAGATGAATGGATGGTTGTAGACACTGCAATCTTACCCCATTGTACTCTATGATCATTAACAGTCTCTGATAAACAATTCCACAAGAAATTTAAGGCTCCCGGCCAGTCTGCTTCTTCCTCCCTCTGGGTTTCCAGCCAAGATGATGAGAAATGGCCATTAATGCCCGCACTGTGCATCAGGTTCCACCTCTACTGTTTCTAGCACAAGTCCTCTGCACACACGATTTTCTTGACAGGAAAAAAAAGATATTTGCAGAACAACATATTTTGAAACTTAGCCGAAACTAACCTAGTCCCGATCCAAATCTCGGTGATCGGATTTTGTTTAAGATTTGGGTTTAAAATCTGATGCATGCTATGATTGGAGATCATGGTATCTTTAGTTTCAATGTTTTTCGACCATGACATGTATAAAAATTTGTATTATTTCGTTAAAAAAACTTCTTATTTGCATCATGTCTTTAAAAAATGTGTTAATAAGCGAAAACACGCCATCCAACCATTCATATATGCATACATGTGCATGGTCATGCACATTCAAACCTTACAGTACTGACCTAATACCTAGTAATCTTAACAGTGTAAAGAAAGATTTCAGCCCACTGAAACGGCGAGGTTATTTTCTTCTTTTTCAGTAGAAGCAACAGCAGGTTTAATGGCCACCAGCCAACAGAAAATTTATAAAGCAGATCAGAATTTATTACACCAACAACTCCATTAATGGACATTAATTGATGTTTCACGAGTAATTATATTTGAAATTAAGCAACAGTAATGACTTCTTCCTTTATTATTTTAACAAATATAACTATATTTCTTCAACCGAAATCTCAAACCTAAACTCTCATATACATCTGTAAGACTACTTGAAACATTCACTGTGGAGATTTCAGCAAAAGCTCCAAGCGTAAAAAATGTTCATAAAAGGGATAGGAAAAGAAGGAAAGCAACGAAAGAAAACAGGAAAAATTACGTCTCATAAAGGAAGCAGATTCAAGCTTGGTACCGTGACCAGCTGCTGTAACTTATCTGTTGTGTAAAGGATTCGGTCCCGTGTAGACCTTCCTCTTCTCAGCACCAAAAATTTCATTACCATCTTTATTTGCACTTCTTTTGAGGCCACCAATTCTATTAGACATGGCAGGATTGTTCTTCAGCTCAGAACCAGACCCTCCTTCGACGCTACTGAACTTTCCATATCCAACATAATGACACGGGGTCTCCAGCTGCGACATTATTGAAAGAAGAAGAAGAAGAAGAAGAGATAAGCAAGCCAGCTCTCTTCTTAGAACCCCCATTTCTTTCTTCCTTGCAAACCAATTGATCATGCCATGAAAATGGAGCACCGACGAGAGTTATGTTTAGCAAGAAATAATATTTTAAGCAGCAGAAGCAGCAGTGAGAGATGACTCGAGACGGGGATTGCCCTTCTTTTTTTCTTTTGCTCTTTTTGGGGTCCTAATATCAAGAATCTTTTTGGAAGAAAGCCTGGTAGGGTTTGAAGAAGAGGCAAGTCAATGCAGGATGAGGGTCAAAACGCATAGAATTTGCTGCCTGGTTTTAAATTAGAAACAGTACGCAGTTTTCGAACGCAAGACTCAAGAATCAAGAGGGTGTTATTGGCTGGCTACTCATTTCTGTTTACATATTTCAGAGCCTAACCTCTGCTGATAAAAGCTCTGCAGGTTTAAGCCTGAAAGAGAGAGCTGAGAGAGAGAGGCTCAATTTCCTAACCTCTGAAAGTGAAAGCTTCCTATTGTCTCCTCTTCCAGTATTTAGCTGTCTATTTTTGAGTCATATAATCATTTTCTTGGACTTTTATTTTCTCTTGTGTTGCTAAAGAAAGTGCCTTGCCTGGTGCCTACAAGGACTCAGTTTTAACTTTTTGGTATGATATATGCTAGTTAGTGCATGTACTCAAATAAAAAGGTTACATAGCCCCACATCTAGCAACTAGCCTTGCCAAGAAAAAAATAGCTTTCGTTTTATTACTTTTCAATTTTGTTTCAAAGACATGTATAATTTGAATCTTTTAATAATTTTAATGTATTGATGTTAAAAATAAATTTACATATAAATAAAAAATATTAAAAAAA